>JAUJPO010050851.1:0-15312 GCA_032270745.1 Tiaropsis multicirrata
ACAAAAAAAGATCTTTAACAAAAAAAATTATAGTTTTTGAAAACCACATAATAAAAAAAATGTAAAAAAAAAAAATTCCCCGGCCTCCCGCATGAGATTTTTTTTCTTCACCCGGTAACGCGGAAACGAAGAATTTGCCTAAGTTAAGAGTTGGCCTAATATGAATCTTTTTTAGATACGGAAGAAAACTTGGACGGTTTCATACAGGACAGTTTTGCCAAATTGACGGTTATACCTGACGACGAATTATTCGCACAAATGGACAACGACGACAGCTTCTCATTAGAAGCACTCGATCGAGAAATCCAAGAAGCCGGCCTGGATCCCCCGAATTGGTAAATGATGACGATAAAGGCTAGTGATGTTTAAGTTGACTAGCCTGCTGAATCGTCGCTTCTTTTTTTGTACATATAGATCGTATAAGTGTATATAAGTAGAATTTTTTATCTTTTTTTGCTAGTTTTGCTAGTAGATCAAAATCATCAAAAGAATACAGGACTCGGGAGATGAATTCATCTCAAAGAATAAATCTAATGAACATTTTCATTTATCACGATTTGTCAGAGGTGGATACAGAAGTTACTCAAACGTTTTGACGGTGGGTGTTGAGTTTTATGTAAGGAATTTGCCATAGCAACACTCCGTTAAAGTTTTCCATGTCCTCTACATATGACAACGTATGAGAAGAGATTGACCTCCTTGATAAGATCCCAATGTTTTAAATGACCATTCGTGTCTTAGAGTCGTTGTTTTTATTAGCGTATAAGCTTGTACAAGAAGCTTTTGTTTTTATTTATGGACGTATATAGTATAAACTTTATTTAAAGTATAATCTTTAGCAGATTTATAATTTCACGAAATATATTTTTTAAACTTATGTAGATTAATGTGTATAAATTTATCAAGGTTTATTACATGACAGTGTGGGTTCATGTGGTGTATATTACGTAATCTTTTTTACCAAAGAACCCTGCTTTTTTAGTGTACACCTCTTTCCTTCTACAAGCATATCAAGGCTGAAATTTGGGCTTGGAATTACTATTTTTTTAAATGATTTTAAATAATTGGAATTACTTTTTTTTTAAATGTCTATTCATTTCGAAAAAGGTATGAAATGATGTGATAACTATATACGAATGGGAAAATTAACCCTTTCCACGCAGAATACGTATATATACGTTTAGAAAAGGTCGTTAACTCCTGAACACTTGACATTTAAGCAAAAAACATCTGCTATTTTTTGTAGCTGAGAAAAAGAGCTTTCCAACGATACCAAAGTTGATACCTAAATCATTTTTCCTGGTCGAGAAATTGTCTTTGAAGAAATATTTTTTCGGAAAAAAATAATTAGGGCGTGCTAGGGTTAAGAATTTTTGTGTCTTCTATCGAAATTCTACTGTGACCCGTATCAAGAGATTGTTTCAATACATGTGATCTTTTGTCTTTTCCACTGTGATCATTGACTCGACGATTAGTCTTCTTGCGGCTTCACCAACATAAGTGAACATTTTGTTTCGTAAACCAGGTTGTCTACAAGGCTATGTCAAAGTTGGCAACAGCTTGAGTTTTAACATCTTTTTAGGAACTACATTAACTTCAGCAACCTTTCTAAAATGGTACATAAATCTTAAACCCAATGTGTATATGAGTATAGTAGCCTGGTATTTGCACCCTTCTCTAATTGCTCCTCTACAGCTTTTGAATCATCTTTCATCACCTGGAATATATAGTTGCGATAGAAAGTCGTTTCAATTTTATTTCGTTTTTTTATCACTTTGAAATTGTCTTTCCTGTTTATATTCGTGGTAGCATTTTAATATTATGTTTATAATTTAAGTTTTCACTTTTAGGGAAGCTTTTATTCTTTTATCTTCATTAATTAGGCTTTTACAATAGCTACTTAAATCAGATCAATTTTCGCGAGATTATAAATTTTTCGAGTTGCGAAATTATATTCACGCTAAAATTATCACTCGCTATAATAGATCCAAATGAAGTATTGAATTTATTATTATGTTTGTTGCGATGTAAATTAAGTACTTTGAGATTGTATTATATTTTAATCACCATATAATTAGTTTGATTTTTACAGTGGTTCGGTCTCTCAAAGCACACCACTCATTGTATCTTTAAGAAACTCATAATTTTCATCGAGTCGAAGCGCAAGGTACGATATGAACAATGTAAATGTTGCTAAGAAAATCTTGATCAAGTTTTAAGGAAGTGTCTTTGTGTTGATCAAAATATTGTTTGTTTATGCCTCTTGTGCCTACTGTTACCTAAAACTGACAAAATAATAGTCTTTTTTTATAAATTCTTTTTAGGAATTTTTACAAATATTAAAATAGCGCACTCTTTGCAGTTTTGTTTTATTCCTTTTAACCCCCCCCCCCCCCCTCCCTCATTGGGCTTTTCCAGAAAAAATTAATCCGTACCCCAACTGTAATAGATCAAGGGGGTTTGAAACTTTCGATATCCTAGGATATCCAGGGGGTTCAAAACTTTCAGCACGGATATACCGGAGAAAAATGGACACCCTCAAGATTTTTTTTGGAAAAGGTCATTTTGCTTTTTTTTTCTATTAGTTTCTATAGTACTTGCTTCCACTATCTTACTGTAAGTATTTTGATCAAATTACCAAGCTTTCAACTCAGTACATAACTATCTTTTTTCATCCACTATTCCGCTCCCAAGTATCTTTCCAACAACACCCTTAATTATTCTATTTATCTCGTTTAGATATAAATACAAAAGAAAAAAAAAGAAAATTGAAACAAGGAAATCATGGAAAATTGGGAAGAAATCGAACAAGCTTCGAACGACCAGCGTCACGAGCTGCATTTGAATGGTGACGTCATTTCAAGCAAACTTAAGCGTAACGAAATGAAGCTTCCAGAGAAACTTTTTGAACTTGTTGCTTTGAATTATTTGGAAATATCAGATACCGTTCTAACAGAGATTCCAGACGAGATGGCGAAATTAACGAACTTGATCAATCTAGCACTACACAGAAACAGTATCGACAAAGTTGGAGATTTCTTTAACAATTTACCCAAGCTCAAATTCTTTGATATGTCTTTCAACAAATTAACAAGTCTACCTGAACAATTATCTTTAGGCACTGTACACACTTTGAATTTATCAAATAATCAATTGTCGTCTTTAGGTGATTTAAGTGGAGCTGTAAACCTCAGTATCCTTCATATCGAACATAACGAGCTCGAAGAGTTACCTGAAGGCTTAGTTACATTGAAGCATCTACTTGAAGTTCACGCTAGCAATAATCTAATCAACACATTACCTGATGATCTACACACTTTTCCCGCCCTCAAATTATTTGACGTTTCGGAAAACAAATTGAAGGAGGTGCCGCACTCTCTGTCACAATGCCAACGTTTGAAAACGCTCAAACTTGAAGGAAACCCCTTGAAGGATAATCGATTGCGTAAAATGACAACGCAGTGCAACACAAGAGCTATACAAGAGTACATTGGTAAACAAAGTGGTGGAGACGGGGGTAAGAAAGGCAAAAAAGGGAAGAAAGGAAAGAACCAGGCAGCTAAAGAAGAGGCAGACGAAGACGTGAGGAAAATTGTGATTGTGCCAAACACGGATGATGACAAACGTGTAATTTGTGACGCGTCCGTGAAAGAGGTGCGTCCGTATTTGTGTTGTACCGTCATCAAGAATCTGGATCTGTCGGACGAAACTGTTTTCAAAAACTTCTTATCGTTGCAAGTAAGTCATGTTTTTATTTCAGTTTGGTTGACATTTTGTGTTGAGAACAATCAGAGGTCGTTTGGTAGAAAGTACGATGAAGGAGATAACGAGTTTTTATTGGAAAATACAAGGTTGTTAAACACAGAACCATTTTCTCCGTTGAAAAATGATTTAAAAATGAAACTTGTATAAAGCTCCCGTGTCGTAAGTCTAATCGACTGACTTTTACTCAAACTCGCATTTTAGTATAGAGTTTGTCTTATCAGAACCAATTCTCATTACTGGAAATCATACTTTGTTTTCTTTACAGACAAAGCTTCATGAGAACGAATGTGACATGCGCACTCGTGCCACCATCGCCACCCACAATGCAACGGATTTGAAGTTCCCGCTCATTTACAAGGCGTCTCACGTAGAGCAGACAGTCATTCATGCTCTTGGGAAGAAGAAGAAAAACAATGCGGCAACATTGATTCAAAACTTGAAAGATGAACGAGATGCTTTGAAACAGAAGAAGAAAAGACAACCTAAAACTGGTTTATATAAGTAAGATAACTATTTCCCTACAACGTGGGACATAAGGTTGTAGACTTTTTTTAAATAGCAGAAAATGACCAAAAACACACTATAAATACCCTCTTCATCCCACTCAATGCTTTTGAAAGTGGTTTGTTTGCATTTGGTAGCAATGACTGACAATATTTACATCAACTTTGAAGGAAGGAGCTCATTTCTGAAAGTCTACGGAACTTTTGTTCAGTATTGTACATTGTACTCCTTGATTTGAGGAAACCGGTAATTATCTTCGGGAATCGAGCAATTTAGGGTTCTTTGTATAAGTCTGTTATATTTATTAGTGAAAAGTTGGTATTTTCTCTGTTACTAAAAACTATATTCTCTCCCTCTCCTTTATGTACTCACCCACCATCGGCCCAATAATAATTTTCTCATATTCTTGATTATTCTTTTTTCATAGATTTATTGATTTGGTCGATGGGCAAGAAATGATTGCTTCCATTCGGAACCAAGATGGTGACGTCATTTCACTTCCTCCCATTACTAACGGTGAAAAAACCAAGGTATGGAAAGAACGCTCACTTACGGTTTTCTATCACCTTTCTACAATCTAAAATGGTCTGTCTGTCTGTCTGTCCAAAATCTTATGAAATACAGATCAGGTTAAGATTTTAAAAAAGCTAGTAACATAAAGATAACTTTCCCATGTTGTTGTAAACGTTCTAAAGTCTCGAGGTAGACTGTAGACTGTAATAAATCTTCCGATGATTGCTTCTACAGATTGGTGCCAATGTCGGTGACGTGTTCATCGAAGTCTCATCGCCGGTCAGTATTGCACAAAGTAAATATGTGATGGAAGAAATGATCAAGAAAATGTTCCAACAAAATTTCAACTCACAGATGGAGAGTGATGAACACCAAGGAGAAGGACTTTGGATTGAACCAATCAGAGTGGTCGATGAAAACGAAGAGCTTCGAATTGTTTATCCTTCCAAAGTCGATATCGATTTTTCTAGTATCCCAGTGAAACGGCTATGAGATATCTCGATAACCAGCTCAATTTGTATTTTGGCTGCATGTTTCCCTTTCTAAAATGAATAAAAATAGGTTTTTGAAAGAAATTGGTGAAGGGTTAAAATAGAGTTATACTCTTATTACGAGTTGTTAACGAGTTAGCCTAAATCTCCGATTGCTGGAACAATCAGGAAAAACCTTTTTCATTTCTAGAAAGAATTTCACATGTACTCAGCAATACAAAGGATTCCTGAGATGACTTAGTTGTTTTATTTAGTGAGTTGTAATTAGGAGTCAAATTTTTAAAACGAATTTGAATTTCTCGAAAAATAATTCGCAAAGACAAATCCTTCCTAAGTGATGAAAAATTCGCGATTTTTTGCCAAAAATCCCATTTTATTCCATTTAAAACTCGCAATTTTTCGAAACAAGTATAAAACTCTCGAAACTTCATCTTCGAATTATATGTCTCATTTGTTGAAATTATGAAAATTTAAAGCAAGCAACATAATGAAACTTTCGATCCAGGAATGATTTCCTTCTAGTAAAATTCTTTAGAAGAAACTGAAGTTCTTTTTTGTTACGATTTTCAAAAATAAGACAACTTCGTAAGGCGAGTCCAAGTTGATTTGTTGTTTTACGTGCGAAGCAGTTTCAAAATATGGGTCAGTCGGTCGGCAAAAAAATAAAAATTTCAGATAATGTTTTTAAGAATTTGTTTTACACTAAATTTGTTCTTTGAGGCAAATTTTTTTAACCTTTAGCCACCGCCGTAATTTTTTTACTCTTTTTTTCACTATTTTTAAAATTCAAAGGCAAATTGTGGTCACAGTGATAACATTCAGGCAATTCTAATGACTCTTATTATACAGTATAGAATAAACAAAATAGTAAAAATTTTAAATGGTATTTTCTTATTTCTTTTCGAGAAACCATTAAATCAAATTTTTTAGTGATATTCAATTTTGATTTCACTTTTCCAAAAATATGGTTCGGTCGGGCTCGTGAAACAACTAATTAAATTGGTCTCGTCTAAGCTAGAAAACATATTTCGAAAGTTATTAAAAAGCAATAATTAGAAAATTTCTGGTTTTTTTCTCTCCATGTTGAAAAATTAATTAACGTTTCTTCGACTCTAATCTCAAAGTTCCTATTTTTCCCCGTAAAGAATTCCTTGAAACGTTGCATGACAAAATACAAAAGAAAAACTAAAAATCAATTCCTTTGTGAGCAATTGCCAAATGCTAAAGGTCTGATATTGTAAACGCGACCAGTGTAAAGCCGGGTTTCCATTCACCATTCACCGAGCGGACGACTTCGCGCGGACAAAGTTCTAAAAATAGAATTGGTCGCAGAGACCTCGCGGACACTGCTTGATTTCCATTCCCCGAGGGATTGTCCACGCGAACTCGTCCGCTCGGTGAATGCGACCTCTGGCCAGCAAAGATTTTACGACGGATCATCGATTAGATCTTGGAAAGATCGATTAAGTTTTATAAAACAAATCGTGAAATTCATTGACTCTTTGTTTTAGCCTAGAACTTGAAACGTTTTGTGATGAAATACAAAGCAATATGTTAACTAGTTTCTTTCACCGTAAATAATAGATGCCTCTGTTTTCTGCTAATCGATTTGCCAGTACAAAGCATCAGTGTAAAGTCGCCCTAAGAAACCGCTTCACTTCAGATAAAACTGCCTTTAAGGGAATAAAGCTGGATGTGTAAAATTAAAAAAAGGAAACAATTAACTAAATAAAACAAGAGACACTTTAACAAAAAAAAAAAACGTGCACCACACTTTAACCGTAGTCATCAAAAAATACACTGGCTTGGCAATGAATTGATAACTTTTTGTCAACTTTTTCATTGTATAAAACAAAAGTAAAATGTCAATTTGATCACTTATTGATCACGTTACGAAATTTTTATCTTGGGATATTGGTCTATTTTTTGATCACATGATCAAAAAGTGAGCAAAAAGAAAGCAATTTGCGTACGCAAGTTCAAGATGTAAACAAAAGACAACCACAAAAAACTTTCAGACCGGGGTTTTTACTGACTACATATGCTTTAACTAGATTTATCACATAATAATAACAATGGAAATATCTTTTCCTAAAAAGGGGAAAGGTTATGTACTCACTTGTTTAATAAGAATTTACCCCATACGGCAACATTTAGGTCAAAAGCTGCTGTATGTGGTCAACGCTGAAAATGACCCTTGTTTGGGTTATCAATTGCAAATACCATTAAAATCAACTAGTAGGTTCGACTTTTAGACAAAATATTTAAACTTTCTGCATTTATGTGGAAAAACTTGTTTGATGAGCGAATACCCCCTACGGCAAGAATTACGTCTAAAGTGGCCGTATGTGGTCAACAATCAAAATGACCCTTTTTTGGAATTATCAATTATAGCAAATACTATTGTAGTCTGATTTGCAGACCCATACTAAAACCGTTGGACGTATTCAATAAAGGTTTTCAATCAAAATCTACATTACCTAAAAACATTTACATGTTTCTTTTGTTGCCTGAAAGAGTTTCGCTACTGATACGCGCGCGCGCGTGCGAGCGCAGCTACAGGGAACCTGCGCGATAAAAAAGGTATGTAACGTGCGTCCAGTAACTAAAACTCTTTCAAACATTGTACGTAAATTTATCAATATCTGCCATTCTTTGAGTTCATTTCTGCCGAGCTTTTCAGCTTCTGCCATTGAAATGTTTATTGCTCTAGATCTAGATCTAGATCTAGATCTTGTTCTTGGTTTACCTCTCGGTCTTTTAAACTCAGACAGCGTATTTCATAGCAATTTTGGCCGGCACTTCATCAGGAAATTTCATGACTTTACCGAACCATTTAAGTCTACGAAATTTGATCTTTCTTGACCAAACTTTTACAGTCACTTTACGATAAAGGTCTAGATCTCGTATCGTTTTTGGCCATTTGATGTTCAAAACGTACCTACGTATGAACGTTCGTTGGAATGCATCAACTGTTTCTATCATCGCTTTTGGTTGGTTGTTTCTATATACGTATCGATTAGCTTCATTTTTAGGTTTGTTGTTAGATCTTCGTTGTTGTACAGATGACCCAGGTTGTTTGCAGCGTTTGTTGCGAGGATCGTACTTCGTTTGATGTCTCCGGTGGTGTCTAGCATGGTGCCGAGCAGTTTACATTTGTTCCAGTCATGGTGTTGTCGACTGATGGTGAATCTCTCAGTTTTGCTGTTGTTAATTTTCAGTCCTTTTTCTCCGAGATTCACCTCTGCATCATGCCCGTACTTTCTAAAATTTTGAAAGTCAGATGTCAGGTTGGTCAAGTCGTCAGCATACTCCATGTCTAGCTTTAGGTGTTCGACTTGTGCAGCAGTATGATAGTTGTGGTCTAGGAGTTCATTCGGTAGGTAATCGTGAATCTTCATGTCTGGGTTCTGGCTGGCATGGATTTTGAGAGGTAGTACGTGAAGCTGTTAGCACTGGCACAGTCACCTTGAGATGCTCCGGTTTCTGTAGAAAATCTTTCACTGATACTTTTACCACATCTTACGGCGAGGGTCACTTCAAGCATTTTCTTTACGAAGTGGAGCTCATTTGGTTCGATTGTGTTTTGTAGATTACTCAAGAAGGACCTTCCTGTTGATGCTATCGAAGGCCTTGCTCATGCCAAACATGACAAGGTAGAGCGTTTCGTTTTTCGATGAAATTGTTCTTTCAATTGCCCCCTTGGTTGCAAAGACACGTTCGGTGGTTGATCTGTTTTTTTCGGTAGGCTGCTTGTGTGATATTGGTGTTTATTCTCGATCGAGCTTTGCCTGGTTTCTGCCATCAATATGCCGTGGTTGATCTCTTTTGGGTATTCGTCTTCGGAAGTAAGGCGGTTGAAAATGTTGGCAATATTTTTAAGGATAACATAACTGATGGAGCGATTTTTAATAGTTCAATAGTTCAATAGGTATTCATCACACCCTGATGGTTTATTAGATTTCATTTTGGATACAGCTTTCTTGATTTCGTTAGATGTGAATGGGTTCGACATCTCTTGCGGCTGTATGTTTGGCGTATGGTTCACGTTGAAAACGTTGAAAAATACCGGTGAAGTATTGGGCGATCTTTTCGGATTGGTTTTCTTCGTTTATTGTGAGCCCCTCGTCTGATCTGATCACGAGTGGTTTTGTTGGTTTAAGTCGATTAATGCTTTTGACCGCTGCATACATTTTTTGGTTTTCGTTTTGATTATTTATTAGCGGTTGTATCTCTGCTCTTATTTTTTGGTTTTCTTCAATTTTACGTTCACGATGGATTTGTGTCATGATTCTATTTCGATACGTTTTTAGTCGAATATTTAGCTGCTCATCCGTAGCTGCTCCAATCTGTCGTTGGACACATCTTTGCATATCAGATAGCATTACGATGTCTTCGTTTATCGATGGTTTGGATTCCGACACTCTCCGCTGCTGCTTCCTTTAGTACGGCGCCAATCACGTCCTAGCTATTATTTTATTCGTGTTGGATCTTATTCGACACTGCTTGCTTGAAGTTTGTTTGTATATCGTTGTTTGTTGAGATAGAGTCGATTGATGTTTATCCGATTTTTCTAGGATCTTTTGGAATAGTTTTGGGGTGTGGTTTTTGTTGTCGTTATAACAGGTATATGATCGGATAGGGTTATCTTGTCTGTTGTTGATTTAGAGTCTGTTATTTTAGTGTTCGAAACTGTTGTTTATAAGTATGTAGTCGATTTGGTTGCGATATGGATTTTTTCTTGGGAGTTTGGTTTTGCAGTCAATAACATTTTTGTATTGGATTGTTGATGTCCACGTAGTTTGGTGTATCGGCTTGTGTCTAAAGAATGTGTTTGTGATGCGGAGATTATGCATACTGCAGAGTTCAATTAGCTTTTCCCCGTTTTCATTTATGTCACTCTTGGCGTAATTCCCGACGATACTGCTGAGAAGATGATCTTTGTTACGTATTCTTGTCTTTGCATTGAAGTCGCTTCCAATAACAATACAGGTCGTTGGACACATATCTTTGCATATCAGATAGCATTACGATGTCTTATCGTTTATCAATGGTTTGGATTCCGACACTCTCGGGATACAGGTAGTTTTGCTTATGTTAGCGATAATATCTGAGAGTTTTTCATAGAAAGTTCGAGTTTTTTCCGGATCTTTCACGGTCGAATCGTTGGTCGGAGCGTACACTGAGATGAAACAATATTTCTTCTTGTCTATGATCATTTTAAGGGTGTTTATTCTTTCTGATATCGGCTGGAAAACTGTTTTGGTTTCTTTAGGTATTAGGAAACCGGTTTCCCCGTACGATGTTGTTTGGTGACCAGAGTTTTAGAGCAGAAGATTTGTACCATCTGGTGATACGATTTCGTATATATGTCTTGACCGGTAATTCTTGTCTACTGCAACATCATCACTGTGATGGAATGGTGTTTGAAGTCGACTGTGGGACTTTTTGTTTGTTTTCGTCAGTTGGCAGTTGAAGGTTGCGTATTTTGCGTACTTCATTTCTTGAGGTGTGTTCTTTTCGTAGGGTTTTTAGCGGATAATTTGTACAAATTTCGAGAGTTGCAAGTTCTCGTCGTCCGCCTTTATCGGCTTTTTTCTCAGACGACGGTTTTTACGTCCGCCATCTTTGTCGTCAAGCCGGGATTGATTGGACGTATGAGTCTGCCAAACAAGCTCCCTTTTGGTTCCCGATTCGGTTTTAGTTCAGTCTGTAAAATACACGAAATTTAGCGAGTTGTAAAATCCGAGCGACTTGAGAGGCGAGTGAGGAGGTGCTCTACAGAGAAGATGACATTAGAAGACATGAGATTACCTTGCATTGTAGTCAAATTTTTAACAAATAACCTTCGAAATTCAGGGAAAACATTCGAATTGTTGACAAGTTTTTTTATGTAAATGTCAAAAAAGGAATGGAAATCTTTCTACAAATTCTCCCACTGTTCTTTGACCTGTATCTTTTTTATTTATCAAGATTCAAAAGAAATTTAAAAGGTAGGTTTGTAAGAGTACTCTTTTAGCTAATGCCATACTATTTTTCTTTTCGAAATTTGATCAGTATAGCATTATCTCACGATTTTCACTGTCTTGATAATTGAGAGCATAATTTCCTCACAATTTTCTAATCAACAAGAGTCAAGAGAGGGTAGCACTACAAGAATAACATACCTGTTACCATTTGATGGGCTTAAAAGATTTTTATTGAAATTTTTAAAATTTCCATCCAACCCAAAAAAATGTCAACAATAAACAAAACAAACCAACGTTAATTTTCAGACTTCATTTCAAGTACGTAAGAAAAAATATCTTATCTTGTTAGACATACCGGTACCGTTAACGACCCCAAAATTCACGCCATCACGCCAATTATTTTGGATTTTCACGCCGTTATGGTTTTGATGCCGCCCAAATTTTGAAGAAAGAATAAAATTACTGCTTGGTATTTCATTCTGAAATATCAGACATTTAAAAGTCAATGAAAATTTGAATTTATATTTCAAAAAAATTATTTTTTGCATTAGGACGTAAAGAAAATTTGGCCCAAGTAAACACGACGAACTTTCGCAAGGCATTTGTTAAGAAATTTACGAATGAAACATTTAGCGAAATATATATTTTCTGCTACTGTATCAACTGTCACTAGATCATTAAAAGTGGACCAATCAGTGCAATGAATTTATCAAGTTTGGTCATCAATCATAGATGTTGGTAATATAGGAGGTAAAGAGATCAATAAATGGTTTTGTGAGTAAGGAGGCCCCACCATGGATGGGGCCGATGGGGAAGAAAAATTTGAAATTTAAGTGCTTAACTTTGGCTAAAACGTGATCTAAATTTCATAATCAACTGTTATCGGAAGCATTTCATAACCCAGAAATTTAAGAATTGGATTTCAAAAAGAGATATCATACGTCTCCAAAAGACAGCAGATTCTTTCCCTTTTTTTTTTGAACTAAAGTGGAGGAGACCCTTCTACTGGGCTTTTCCAGCCTTGTGTAACGTGATGAGAAGTCAAACTCGTTTTTTTGTTAGAACAATGATGTCAAGCTCGATGTCAAGTATGATTTAGGGAGAAAAGAGAAAATTTTGAAAAACAAAACCTTAATATCTGTTTAAACTAGTTTGAAATTCGGCAAATAGAAAAGGTTTGCCACTAACCTATTCTTGACGACCCTTTAAATAAGACTATCATCGTATTAGGGTGGCAAATTCTGTTGATTATAAAAGAAAATTTTATTTTGGAAACTTAACCTCTTGGATGGGTAAAACACTCCCAAAACTATCTATAAAAGGTGAAACAAAGAAAATTACACTGAATTAAAAAATCTTGACGCCCCTTTCATTTTGATCTTCGTTTGGGAGACGTTGACCATACTAGCCTCGTTGCTTGACCTTTTTTACCAAAATTATTTTTTTGGGGGGCGACCGGGCGATGAAATTTGTGGTTTAAAATTGTGTAGACAAAAATATTGTTTCATGTATATTTTAGGGTTTTAATTGCATTTTTGTACAAAAAAGAAATAACTGACCTAAAAACAAATGCGAAAACTAATACAAAATAAAAATTAATTAATAATTTTAAAGATCTAAATATTTACTTTTAATAACTAAAATAAAAAAAAAAAGTAACTTTAAATTTCTTCCTTTGCTTAAGCAAGGTTCACGATCAACATGAGATTTTACTTGGCTTAACCCTTTCGCTCCCAGTAACCCGTATGAGGGGTAATAAAATGCAAAAACTTCAATATCTCCGGAACGAAGCATTTTCAGAAATTCTCATAATTACCGTTGGAAAGAGCATAAAATTCTGATGAAAAAAGAAAGGTTTTGGGCGCCGTTCCCACTAAGCCGATCGTCTTGCATGCGCAAGACGTCGGGGCGAAAATTCTGATTTTTTTTTTCAAAAAGTGCCGAAGCTCTGGGAGTGAAAGGGTTAAAGACAGACATAGATTAATTGCGAAGGACTAATTTAGAAATCTCAAAATTTGTCAACCTGTAATTGATTCTCGTGATTTTCTATTCTCTAGATTTTTTCCGCTTCAGAAATTTTCTGCACGCGAACATTTTTTTTAATAAGAACATCAAAATTTGAAAAAAGCTTTCTAATGTTCTTAGCTTTTTTGGCTTTAAGCCTTAAAATGTTCTTAGTTTAGTCTTTTAATTCATGTGTACATAAACAAAAATAAAAAATGTTCTTATTTCTATACTCTTGATTCTCCAAAGCCTCCAAATGTTCTCAACATGTTCTAATTTTTTGACCTCGAAGCTTTATATTCTTATATACTTTGTTCTTATAAAAGAAAACGTGTATTATACATAGCATGGGTGTAGCTCACACTAGCACACACCAGCTACTTTTTAAATTTTGATACCGTATAGTGGCTGGGTTGCAGCGAAGATGCCGATATCGCATCCTTAAGGGTAGGTTTCTGACAAAGCCCACGTGCACTGTAAGGGAAAGAACATTTAAAAGAATTTGGAAAAAACTGTGGAAAATGCACTGTAAGGGTCGGCTTTTAAGCAAATTTTGCACTGTATTGTAAGGGCCCAATTTCGGAACCCAAATTTTTGTCCGAACGTACTACAGTTTTGAGATCTAGTGCCCCATTCCCCCGGTGTACGAATAAGCTGGAAGAATAATACAGATTCCTTTAGATAAAGCCCTAATTGAAACAGGCCTCGTTTAAAACTTTTATTCAAAAATAACTAAAAATATTACCAGCATGTGACCAGGCAGAAAATCCTGTAGTGTTTTTTTACTCATGTATTGCTATGGAGTTTATTAGGGAAAACGCAAGTTTTCTTTTAATCCACGTCACCACAATCGCATACGACGTCTTTCGTTTTTCCGCGACGGAAAACCGTGGCAGAAAAGACCAGTGGTGAAAAGGTGACGTGCTCAATTTGCTGCACTCTTTGGTTGTACGACCGTTTCTTCTCATTCTCAGATATCTCAAAGCATTTTTTGAGGTTCTGGTTTGCATAACGCTTGGCTAGTGGGTTGAAAATCCTTAAATAAAAAAAGGCCAATTGTCCTGCTTGCCAGAAACCTCTTGCTTTAACGTCTAAACGAGCTTCGTCGGACGTGTTAGCTGATCGTTCTTCGAATTCTTCTCCTGTGAGTGGGGTCAATGGGGCTTGACTGCGACATCTTTACATACGCTCTTCAATAGGTTTTCCGTCAGATCGCGAAGACTGTTGTGTCTGAGAGAGACGAATCTCCCTTTTTTTCACGTCAGGGCGTGATCGATCGAGAACGTTACTCCGCATTCACATTTCTGTGGCAACCGTTTGAGATACCAACCATATCGGAAGATTAAAAAAGCAATTTGTAAACACTTTTACGGTATTTTGATATTAAAGAGAGCGAAGCCATATTGTTGTAGCGACATTGAGGCCCGTAGGGCCACTATGTCGCGCCAGCGGCATGCGACGCTGGCTTGCCAGCTAGTAATTAATTATGTGTAATCAGTAAACAAAATCTTTTAGTGAGTTAAATCAGTGTTTGTTCTCCCCTCGCAAAAATTAAATCTTATTGGTTGAAAGGTATATCACATGACTTTCCGTGGCAAAGAATACTTTTTCTAAAAAAAATCGGTTTATATGCCTTAAAATGAAGTGATTTCGAGATATAGCTAAATGCCTGAGGTGTGGTAAACTGCCTTTCCAGGACGCATATATGCGCCCTTCGTGTTTTAAAGGTTAATATATCCTCTTTGAGCTTAAAACATATACTCTCGATATCATGTATACATTAAAAATAATAAGTTTTATCTTCGAAATTGTTGCTGATTAACCTCTTTGTAACCTCTATTACTACTTTTAGCCACCAATCCACAAAACTTCTGATAAACTTTGCCACTATAGTAATAGGTAAGCATTACACCAACCCAAACCAAACAAATATAAGCCATCCCTCGATACATCACTCGGCCACCGTACAAATCGTAAGTAGCCCCACCCGCCACATTGGCAATGAGAACTCCAAATCCAAATTTTAGCGCGTTTACAATACTGACCATTGTTATGCAAATTTCTTT
>JAUJPO010050862.1:0-15309 GCA_032270745.1 Tiaropsis multicirrata
TTGTAAATCCGTTCTTACAGTGGAAAAGTCTTTATATTTGTTTTACAGACTAATGCGCAATCTCTTTACAAGTTGCCATGAATATTTTTGATCTCCGCCGTAGGGCGATGGAATACTGGCAACTTTTCGAACAGCTAACTGAATAGCAGCCTGGCTCGTAAATTCCGTTCTTAAAGTGGTAAAGTCTTCATATTTTTTATACACACTAACGCGAAAACTCTTCACAAGTTTACTTGATTATTTTTCATCTCTGCCGTACGGCGATGGAATACTGGCGACTTTTCCAATAGCTAACTGAATAGCAGTCTGGCTCGTAAACTCCGTTCTTAAAGTGGCAAACTCTTCATATTTGTTATACAGACTAATGCGCAAACTCTTCACAAGTTGCCATGAGTATTTTTCATCTCCGCCGTACCGCGATGGAATACTGGCGACTTTTCGAATAGCTAACTGAATAGCAGTCTGGCTCGTAAATCCGTTCTTACAGTGGAAAAGTCTTTATATTTGTTTTACAGACTAATGCGCAATCTCTTCACAAGTTGCCATGAATATTTTTGATCTCCGCCGTACGGCGATGGAATACTGGCAACTTTTCGAACAGCTAACTGAATAGCAGTCTGGCTCGTAAATTCCGTTCTTAAAGTGGCAAAGTCTTCATATTTCTTATACAGAAACAAGGTGACATGATGATGTTTGATCTTCGCCGTACGGTGGAGGAATACTGGCGCATTGCTAAACAACTAACGTAATGGTCTAATCTTCGGTAATTTCGTGGATGGAGGCTTCGCATTCGTCATACATGGTAGCAAGTACAATAATAATACTTAACTTTTCTTTTTATTACTTACAAACTTACATATGTTGAAAATTAATGCTGTATAATGATATTTATGTAATTGTATAATTTAATGCCCCACTTACCGCTAGACATGATGTTAGCTAAAAAAATTATAAGCACACAATTCTTGATTAAAATGATATTTCGTTACTTAAAATATATAAAGCAACGTTTCCCGTTAATTAGTCGAAAAGCGCTCCAGACTGCCAAAGTTGTATTTTTAAGAAATTTTTGAAAATAATGAAATGATGTTCATAGGTTTGATGTAAAAGGGATATTTGCGTTCTAAAGAAGGTGGAAACTTAGGCAATTTAGCTAAAATGTGTAAAGTACTTAAACGGCTTTCATTTGGACAGAGTTATCTCCCATATAATAGGGAACGTCAAAAAGTAAAGACTTTTACTTTTATTTAAAGAAAAATCGAAAATCAAAACTTTCAGTTTATGGCAAAAATAAAAAGTTCATAACTTTTTCTATCTATGAAAAATACAGAAACTCGCCGATTTTCATTTTAAAAATAGTTTTATCACGCTAATCAAGTCTACCGGTTAGTGGGCCTTTAATCATGTATTAAAATGCCTTTTCTATTAATAATAACAAAACTGAAACATAAGACCCATGTTACATCGATATCATCACTATGCATATGTGATTTATCTTTGAAAAGAAAATATTATTTTAAATTGTTAGATCACAACATATCATTTAGTCATGGAAGATTAATTGAAAATATGACGCACCTTTTCATTTAATTTTAAGCATTATTATTATAATTCATATCATTCACATCTTATGTAAGATCACTCAAAAACACAGTTTCAAGCCTCTATTACTAATGATTATTCACATATCATTACCATGTAAAAATGTATTTATGTTCAATAAACTTGTGAAGTTGTATTTATTCAAAAGCGTGTTGAGAGCTTGTTACATTTATAATTTGATATAAAGAGCCCAAACTATTTAAAGTGACACGTACAAAAATTGTTAAATATCAAGAAATATTCTTATTGCCATGATTTGACAAAGTTTTGAAGTTTGTTAATCAGTTGAATCAGTCTAACTGTTAGACGGCTTCAGAATCGATTGCGCTTAATCGTGGACAATTTTGCGCTTAATGATGGAAAGGCGTTTAATCGTGGAAAATTTTGCGCTTAGAAATGGAAAAGCGTTTAATCGTGGAAATGTTTGCGCTTAAAAATGGAATTTCGCCTAATCGTGGAAAATTTTGCGCTTAATCATGGAACGTTGCGCTTAATCATGGAAAAAAATAGCGATTAATGATGGAAATGCGCTTAATCGAGGAAAAGTTGCGTTTAATCATGGAAATTTCGCACATTTTCATTAAAAAGCACATATTGATAGAACATTTTTTAAAGAAAGCAATATAAATACAGTCATTTCCCGCTAACCTTAACTCCTAAATGTTGCACATTGTTCTTTGAGTATATATATAGATATATATATATATTAAGATATCGGGTTCGATCCACGGAGGAGGCATGTCCCATTTTCTTTCTCTGCATTTATAAAATATATATATATTATGTTGTCTATTTATTAGGCCCTAATATATTCTAAAACGTACTCACTCTCTTGCCAGTGATTTTTTTGTTGTTGTTCTTGTTGCTGTTCTTGTTGTTGTAACACTTACCAAGTGGATAATTCTTCTTTCTATAATTGTTCTGAGAATTGGACAGTATATACACCATATCAACGAGCAAGTCATAACGGAGTAGAACGTAGTATTTGTCCTTCTTGTTCTTATTGATAATGTAACTATCCCTAAATGGACTTTTTCTATGCCAATAATGTTAGGAATATTCTGAAAAGTGGGTAGTATGTGTGTGGCATTAAAACGCAAGTCATAACAGAGGAGGGATTTTCAATTGTCCATAGTTTTCTCAAAAAAGGAGTTTGTATATGGACACAGCCCAACTGTCAAGTCTTTGATGCATGTGTTTATAATACTGTTACATGCTTTTAAACCTGCACCCTCAGCATTCGTATTTATTCATACAGGTTCACACCCCAAATGTCAAGGTGTTCTTAATACATGCCTCAACACATTGCCATTAGCGCCTGTGGCTACAGCATTTGTATTGCTGCAGGCCACGGGTGTGCCTCGTAGTGCGTACCTTTTTCAGTGCGTTTCTTTCTTTGTATGTGCAAATTATATACATGTAGCACTGTATCCACCTTTTTCGTGTCTTCGGTATTTTTTGTAAACACACAGAAAGCTTGTAACACGCATTATATGGTAATATTTTGGGTTATGAATATCGAAGATATACAGTAACTATTAATCAATATTAATTCTCCTTGCTTTGTCTTTCTTTACTCCTGTTAAAGTGTTTTTGTATACGTATTGTAAGACGCATAATGTCTGATGTTTAGCTCAATTTGTAATGATTTATAGATTTAACGAAGTATAGGCCTTATATCGTAACCAACAGTCCGGTCACCCGTGTCAGGTGGAATCAATGAAGTCCTGGTCTTAGTTAGATACTGTTCGGAATTTCAAGGGATTAGTTGTGGCGAGTAAAACGGCGCGGAAAAGACAAATTGGGCAAAAAATGATTGATTCATTGGAAAGAAAAACACCGAGTAAAAAATTGAAGTTAAGCATATACTAATACACGAAATTGTTAAGTGCGTACTGTTTTTGAATAATTATATACATGTTCAATCTGAACAACAGGTTGTAGATAGCCGAATTCTAACACAGATGTGTAGCTGACAAAATGACACACTTGTGCTCTTGCATTGCCACGCATATAATATGTAGACCTTTTTATAGCCTCATTCTGCTATTCCAAATATTACGTGTCGTTGTTTTGAATAAATATGACGAGTCTAGGAATTACTCTCTTGTTGGCGATTTTGCTGTTGTTTGTGTTGTTGATTAACATTAACTAAATGGTCTATTTCTCTGTCAATAATGTTAGGCTTGTTCTTCAAATTGAGCAGTTTACCTGATATTAATACGCAAAGCAATAAAGAAGCAAGCATTTTAAATTTTGCAGGTTCTTTATTTCTTAAATAAACACGTACAAGTGTATTTAAAAAAACCGTGAACTGAGGCAGTTTACATATGATCTGTGACATCATCGCCACCATCTTAAACTCATAAAATAGTAACAAGAGACCAGCGTTTCCGATTCTAAAAAAAATAATAATAATTTTACTAAATGTAAATGCAGTTTACATTCCGTTAACATAGAAAATCCATCAATTAAATGATCTGTTCCTCTATGATATAGATCTGCATTCTCAGAAGGTATACAATCTTAAACAACGGAACCCGATTCCACAAAGCGTCAACATACTGCCTGTCCAATCTTCGATATTCATAACCCAAAATATTACCATATAATGCATGTTACAAGCTTTCTGTGTGTTTACAAAAATTACCGAAGACCCCAAAAAGGTGGATACAGTGCTATATAATTTGCACATACAAAGAAAGAAACGCACTGAAAAAGGTACGCACTGCGAGGCACACCCATGGCCTGCAGCAAATACAAATGCTGCGGCTATATACAGTGTGTGTACCTGTATGGATAAATACGAATCCTGTGGGTGCAGGTTTAAAAGCATGTATTATAAACACATGCCTCAAAGCCTTGACATTTATCCTGTTTTATATACAAACTTCCTTTTTGAGAAAACTATGGACAATTGAAAATCCCTCCTCCGTTATGACTTGCGTTATACTGGCAGACACACACTACCCACTTTTCAGAATATTCCTAACATTATTGGCATAGATCTAGTCCATTGAGTTATAGTTACATCATCAACAAGATCAAGAAGGAAAATTTAAAAGTTCAACTCCGTTATGACTTGCTCGTTGATATGGTGTATAATTTATACTGTCCAATTCTCAGAGCAATCCTAACATTTTAGAAAGAGGAATTATCCATTTAGTAAGTGTTACAACAACAAGAACAGCAACAACAACAACAAAATCACCAGCAAGAGAGTGAGTACTTTTTAGAGCATATTAGGGCCTAATAAATAGACAACATAATATCTATTTTTTTTTAATAAAAATGTGACATGCCTTCCCCGGGGATCCAACCCGATACATTAATACCTATATATCTACAATCGGTAGAGTGTTGGCCCTGTAAGCCAAAGGTCTCGGGTTCGATCCCCGGTCGAGGCATGTCACATTTTCTTTCTCTGCATTTACAATGTGCAACATATAGAAGTTAAGGTTAGCGAGAGATGGCTGTATTTATATTGCTTTTTTTTTAAAGCAATTTTTAATGAAAATGCGCGAAATTTCCATGATTAAGCGCAAACTTTTCCTCGATTAAGCACCTTACCATCATTAATCGCTAATTTTTCCACGATTAAGCGCGACGTTCCATGATTAAGCGCAAACTTTTCCACGATTAGGCGAAATTCCATTTTTAAGCGCAAACTTTTCCACGATTAAACGCCTTTCCATCATTAAGCGCAAAATTTTCCACGATTAGGCGAAATTAATTTTTAGGCGCAAACTTTTCCACGATTAAACGCCTTTCCATTTCTAAGCGCAAAATTTTCCACGATTAAACGCCTTTCCATCATTAAGCGCAAAATTGTCCATGATTAAGCGCAAACCACGATTAAGTGCAATACCACGATTAGGCGCCCCACAAGGCCTACCTTAAGCCCAACATGCAAAGAAATTTTAATTTAATTGAGTTGAGTTGACTATACCCAGCATTTAAATCATAAAAAGCACAATTTTTACGGAATGGTTAACGAGACATGGGGAATTTTATTTTTTAAAAAAAGAGAGAGAGAAAAGATCGCTTTCCCTCGCTGTGTTATCGCGTTACCTTGCGATAAATACCGAGTTCCCTCGTGATAAATGATGCTTAACCCGAGATATTTGACGAATGAGATTTTTTTACTTTTAACTATTCTCTGATAGTTTTGTTAAGTCTTTATTTACCTGTAAAATACTTTTCTTACAACTGTTTGTTTGATTGAACGTCAACGTCAGGAGAAATTTACTTATACGACGACGGATTCTCCACCTCTTGATATGGTGGAAACAGAGAGGAAACATTGGTAAAAAAAAAACATCCCGCCGAAGTCACCACCTGTAAGTCATACAAGTTGGTCCTTCTGTGTAGTATATCGAAGGAGAATTAATTTAACTGCTTTCAGATGGGCAAATAACTAAGACATCGTTCAAACAATTGAGGCGGATGGTTGGCAGTAGCTTTCTAATACCCAGGTGCTGGCAGAGCAAAAAGGCATCAGGAAGTCATTGTCCTGTTTTTAGGCGTGGTTACCTCTACAATTTAATTTACTAAATTGATTTATCGCTAAGCACGGTGTTAAACACCAAACCGTCAATCAGTTTGTTGTCGATGTCTGGTCAAAACTGGCAAAAAAAATCGGGGCTCACGTATTCTACATGAGTGTAAAGCTCGACAAGTATAAGTGGCCTCCAACCTGTGTGGTAGAGTAAAGACGAACCATCAGTTCAATGCTCGACTAATCAAGCCTCTGTGTAATCCAGTAAATATATGAAAAAAAAGGGCTTGACCTAGACAAAATTGCAACAGAAATGATTTTTTTTTCACAACGGTCTCTGTAAACCTTGCCCTAAAACATATCAAAAGGGTAGAAAAAATAAGTTAAGAAAAAGCAATAATTTGCATAAAACAAAAATTACGGAATTGGCTTCTATTTCCACTAATATATTTGCACGCACAAATATATTTTTTCAAAGAAATCTAATCATTATTATAATTTGAACATTGCTTATTTTGAGTGGCGAAACCTTTTGGATCCTGTATACACATATTTTTTTTAAAACTACAAACTATTGCATGGAGATAATCCTTAGATATTTTATTACAAGTGGCAAGACATTTCTGGTCGTTATTGTTGGTTTCGTGTGTGTGTCTGTCTGTTTTTGCCCCTGTCTTTGTTAGGGGCGCTGTTGCCCTTATATAATTGTCCGATTTTGATCAAATTTAAACCCAATCATGTCGTAAATAAGTGGGTAGAATTTAAAGTGGGAATTGCAGCTAGATCCACAACCAAATTCAATTAAACTTTGTATACGAATATAGGGCACTTATGCCACCTAGCTGCCCTATACACGCATACAAAGCATCATTTCATTTTGTGGGGATCTAGCTTCAAGGCCCACTTAAAATTCTACCCTCTTATTTACGACATAGAAGTCTACGACAGCGTATTAGGCCACTGTGTGAAAACAATTTCCATTTTATCTCTTAATTAGGAGATAATTATGTTCTAATTAGGAGATCTCCTAATTAGGAGATAATAAGTCCTAATTAGGAGATTATAAGTCCTAATTAGGAGATAATTATGTACTAATTAGGAGATACTAAGTCCAAATTAGGAGATACTCAGTCCTAATATGGAGATACTAAGTCCTAATTAAGAGATAATTATGTCCTAATTAGGAGATAATAACAAGCATATAGGGGTTGTTTGATTGGGGTTTAACGCTAGGCTCAGATGTATTTCACATATCACGGCAAGCCAGCCCAATGTGTGAAGGAAACCACCGTTATCGATTGATTGATTGGGGTGTCAGCCCCATGGATAGAGGAAAACACCGTTCACGTTACTGGCAACATGACAGACAAGACAGAAAAAGAGATAAATAAACCACAACACCAAAAAATCTTCTTCCCGATGCCCCTTAGCTCCGAGAGCACCAGTGCATCAGGAAGATCCCGTCCAACCACCCACCCGCTATCATCGAAACTGGCAACATAAAAAACGAGAGAGGACAAGGACAAGAAGAAGAAGTTGAAAGAAAAAAAAAGCATAACACCACGTGTACAGAACAAAATAGTACTTCCTGTGACTCGCTTAGCACAGAAAGCAACAAGGGCATCAGGAAGCTGTTGCCCACCCAACTGGACATATGGAGGTATATATTTCAGCCCTTATATAAGGTCCTTGGAGTCTACGGAGAGTAAATAAACCAGAGGGGATTAATGGTTAAAATTAAACACGATAATGAAGCAAACTCGTTGTACTCGTGCCGGCATTATGTGGGTGGTAGCAGAATAAACAACACAAATGCATCATGTAACCTGCTTAATTTATATCAGCACGAGTTTGGGGTGCCTGGATGATTTAGGTTTTACTTTACATGAGAAGTTTAGTAAATCTGATTACTGATTACATTATGTTACATGGGGTTGGTGAGAGCTTGTAGCGCTATGGGACAACACGAAGCTTTTTGCTCGATTTTGATGATATAAACTGTTTTACAATCGGACAACACTCCTCTATACGTATGCAAAGTTTCATAGCCCTGTGTTAAACATTTCTGTACGAAAAGCAAAATTTTCCTTCATTTCACCGTTAAAGCCAGGGTTGGCTAAAAAAATCGGTAAAATGTTAATTTAGGTAAATCTGTTCAATTACATTTTGATAATTTAAACTGCGTTACAATCGTACTAGCCTGCTCTATATGTATGCAAAGTTTCAGAGAATGTATTGGGAGATTTCTCTCCAAATTTAATGTTTTTCTTTATTTCTAGGTAAATACACGCAACAACTTTAAAAAACATGAAAAAAGCTAATTTTGGTAAACCTTTTTGCTTGATTTTGATGATATAAACTGCGTTACAATTGCACAACACTCTTCTATATGTATGCAAAGTTTCATAGCACTGGGTTTAATATTTCTGTACAAAAAGTAAAATTTTCCTTCATTTCAGCGTTAAAGCGAGGGTTGGCTAAAACATCGGTACAATGTTAATTTAGGTAAATCTGTTCATTACATTTTGATAATTTAAACTGCGCTACAATCGGATAAGCCCCCTCTATATGTATGCAAAATTTCAGAGAATATAATGCAAAATTTCTCTCCAAATTTAATGTTTTCCTTCGTTTCTAGGTAAATACACGCAACAACTTTAAAAAACATGAAAAAAGCTATTTTTGGTAAATCTTGGTTAAAAAATGTCAAAATCTGACCTCCGAATGACCTCAGACTTTGTGTACTTAGACCACAAAAAATCAGTTACGTCGAAAATAAGGTCAATTTTGACCTAGATATTGACCTTGACCTTAAGTTACTACGGATACGCATACCAACAGACATTCGACCTAACCCATGTCAATGGGTCAATTTAGGTCAGAGGTCAAAGGTCAAGGTCAGAATCAAGGGTCTTGACTCGAGGTCACAAAATCTCGAAAGGTCAAGGTCAACAAAGGTCAAATATATTTTTGGAGGTTTATTCCCTAATTTTGAAAGGTCAACTCAGTTAGTATAAAGTCTATGTCAAAACCGACCTCATATTCGAACTCAGTGACCTAAAAAAAATGAAAACCAAAGTTTCAGATCGATCGGTGAAATTCTAGGTGAAAGGGTTAGGGTAAGTCGGAAATTTTGTCGAAATCTGACCTCCTCCGATCGACCTCAGACGTCTTTTAGACTTTATAGACTTTTAGACTATTAAAATCGACGAGGTCAAAATGAGGTAAGTTTCTTTAACTTCCTTAATAATGCTCAAATCGAGCTTAAACTGCGGCTATGGCATTAAAATTAGGGTTTCAGTTTCGCAATAGGTATTTGGAACTTAGTACCAAAATATAAATCCACTCATTGTTAAACTAAGTGCCCTGTCATAACTCGGTCCCTACATTGGTGTTGTGGGTGTGGTAGCAAGTGGGTAATTTTTAGGACCATAACCCAAACTATTAGATCAATTAAACGTGAGTCATAATTCCGACAATAATGACGTCATCAGGATGTCAACAGTTCTTGCACATTTTTATGCAACAAAGCAATTATATATTGATTGTTTCTTTGTTAACGATGTGTCAGCTTAGTAGGTAAATGAAACCATAATTGACGTCACTGGCAGCAAGACAAGATAGGATAAGGCCACGGCAAAAGATACTCCACAGCAAACGTACTTTCTGAAGCCCCATAGCTACGAGAGATTAAGGGCATCAGGAAGCTACCTCTCAACCACAGCCATTTCTATTAAAACCTGAAAAAGACTGTGAGGGAAATGCGTTGTTTCTATGGTTAATTAGAGTTTTATGTCATACTTTTGGTTATTCTACTAATTTGACGGCAGGCCATGCAGTCCGACGAAAAACAAACCTCGAGATTACTGGAAATAAACAAGGAAAAGGCAGGGCGCAAAACAAAGCGCCGACAATTACTGCCTCCCCGGAACCACTCAGCACCAGGAACAACAGGGCAAGAGGAACTCGCACAAACTGACCGATAGATGTGATGATCATTTGTATGATTTTGAAGTTAAAGATACATAGGCTCTCAAAATTAGCTTTTCAGTAAATTCAGATAGCAACGATTTTAAGTGGCATCAAAGTTATTTCATAAATTAAAATAATACCGCAGAAATTAAAATTATTTAATGTGTACTTATCGTGTATGAGCCAAGATAAATCATGGTACACTGTTAGAATAATGTGGTCACTCCGACCAGCATTATGGTGGTCAAACATCAATCGACCACCATATTGGTGGTAGCATGATGGTGGTCAAAACTGGCGACCACCTTGTGAAGGGTTGTCAAACCTGGCGACCACAAACTAGCTGGTCACTTTCATAAGAGCGACCACCACAAACGTTGTCACACATCATTTGACCACCATAATGGCTGTGGCAGATGGTGGTCAAAACTGGCGACCACCTTGTAAAATGTTGTCATCTTGGGTGACCACGATATTTACTATAGTGGTCACGTTCATGCATATTTTAGAGTTGCAACCAGGAAAGCGGCGGTCGAAAAAAGGATGACTGTATGATCTTAAAGTTGTCGACATGAACAGTCAGAACAGAATCAACAATTAAAATAGCTTAAGATGAGGAAATATATGGAAGCTTATAGCGTCCACTCGCGATCTCGCCCTTCTGGGTATTAAAATAAAACGCGAGATTTAATATGTGATAATGTGAATTTCTTGATTTTTTAGTCAGAAATCCGAAAGGCGAGATCGCGAGAAGGCGAGATAATCTCGCCATCTCGCCTTTATTTCTTCAAAATACAAAGGCAAGATTATCTCGCCATCTCGCCTTACAGATTAACATTTTACATTTAAAAACCATGAGATTTACATATTAAATCTTGCGTTTTTTATTTGTATTTTTTATTTAGAAGGGCGAGATCGCGAGATGGTGAGATTATCCGCGATCTCGCCTTTCAGATTTCTGACTTAAAAATCACAAGATTCACATATTAAATCTGGCGTTTTATTTTAATTTATAGAAAAGCAAAATCGCGAATAAATCTCGCCTTTCAGATTTCTGATTTAAATTCCATGAGATTTACATTTTAAATCTCGCTTTTTTTGTTTTTGTTTATGTTAGGCGAGAACGCGAGTGGCCGCTATGAGCTTCCATAAGATGTAAATATATAAAGAAAAATGCGGTAGGCCTAGGCTAGCCCCAAAAGGCTCGGACAAAACAACATTTTAATTATTAGGCAATGAGTTAGTGTCCAGGGACTGAGTCACTTCCCTAGAATTTTTTACTTACTATAGTAAATGCATACGAAAGAACTTATACGTGATAATTATATTTTACTACTTTGTAGACAGACTTTGCTCTACAAGACTGTATGAGAACTCTTTCGTGTGGAAGGTAATAATCAACGAGCCAGCAAACACGTTAATTTGGACGTTACATTTCGCTGTTTCGTTGCCACTTTTTATTAAAGCTTTTGTTTGTCTGAAACCTACATTTTGATTGAAGCGCTCTTTGTGAATTTGAACTAGACGTTTGTCGTTCCGGAAACTTCCAACTTGTTGTGGAAACAGTATTAGTTTACTATGAGTAGGCTTTCCATTGAACAGTTGAAGTGCTTAGCCTAGGTCCAGTTTTCGTTTTAGACTATAGTTACCGAGTAGTCTGTTTGATATGTTCGTTATACCATTGCGAAAGCTACTCAACGCTGTAAAATACTGTTATACTGATAGAAGAGGTTTAGCAGGAGTTGTGAACAACGACTTTTCCAGAAAAGAAAGTTTGCCCCAAGCTCTCAAGGGATAAAATTCTTGTGTAAAATGGTAAGTGTTTTAACTTTATAGGTAGGCTTAGCTCTATTTATAAGACGATAGGCTATGTACATGTACACATTACCATCGTCTTACATCGATAGACCTTTGAATCGCTAGTTATCATGTTGGTTCAACTTGGGTGCGAATATTTTCAGTTTTGAAAAGTTTTTGGGGGGTTTCCTACCTTTCAACCAGTTTGTAAAAGTCCTATAGGACTTCATATATGAAGATTAGACAGGAAAAGTAAACCTCAATTCCGCCTGATGTCACGTATATATCTGTTTTTGTCACCACTTGGAAACGCGAAATGGCATCCATGCCTTCTTTTTGCTTGACATACATGCATGCGCATCGCACGCAATGACAGGAAGTTCTACGTCAATTCAATTTGATCTCCAATCTCTACCAGAGTTGTCGTTCGTGCCTCCCTCCTTTCATCTCTAGGGCGTGTTCGATTGACAGTTCGGAGTGTTCGGAACAGACAAAACAACTATAGAATCCGTAACAGGAAATCTGATTGGTGGTTTCGTCTATTCCGAACACACCAAACGAACGCCAGGTCTGTAAACGGCTCAAGGTTTTACAAGATTCTTGTAAAATGCATTTCCATGTAAATATGCCGTGTTTCAAAACTGTTTTGTCATCCGTTTACAAATGTACACTTGTTCTGCATTCCAATTTTCTTTGAATGGCATAAAATTCATACAAAAAGTTCAATTTCAAAGGCGAACTATTTACTTCCGTAGCAACGGCTTCCTGTTGTTTTTGTGTGATTCCACTGATTCGGTCAAATATTAATTCGCCGCTATAGGAATTTCATGCTGACTGGTACTATTTTTGGAGGCGTTGACAGAGTTTGAAGAGGGAGGAACGAACGACAACTCTGGTAGAGATTGGAGATCAGATTGAAGTGACGTAGAACTTCCTGTCATTGCATGCGCTGCGCATGCGTGTATTTACATGTCAAGCAAGAAGAAGGCATTTCACGTTTCCTCGTGGTGACAAAAACAGATATATCGCGACTCTGGGCGGAATTGAGGTTTACTTTTCCTGTCTAATCTCCATAGGACTTATACAAACTGGTTGAAAGGTAGGGAACCCCCAAAAAACTTTTCAAAACTGAAAATATTCGCACCCAAGTTGACCCCACATGAAAACTAGCGATTCAAAGGTATATTGATGTAAGACGATGGTAATGTGTACATAGCCTATCGTCTTATAAATAAGGCTAAGGTAGGCCTAGTATCGTGATATAATGCCCAGCCGCCATTTTTATATGTACAGACAGGCCTCCCCAGTCCCATCATGTTAAACTATATGGTGCGCCACAACATTTTCAAAGCAGAAGTACCTACTGGCTGGGTTCTATAACACAATATTGTTACTTTATAGCTGTATTATTGGGGACGGTATAAAACGCGTTCTATTTGCTTGCTAAAACCATGCCAGATACGTGCTGGATAAAATCAGCTACCATTGGCAAATAACGGTCGATCGAGATGATTTAAGTAGCCTACATAAATGACTCATTGGAGTCATAATTTATCCATTGCCTGAAAGATTTGTAAAATTTAAGTAGTTTTGACAGAGAAATTGGCCATTAAAAATGGGTCACTTTTGGCTGTACGGCCGATAAACTGCCAGGGTATAAAACGCGTTCTAGTTGATTACGAGTACTTCCCGCTTAATTATAATCGTTTTTCAATTCAATTCAATTCAATTTGTTTATTGTACGACTCATGTAAAAATACAGAGTATGACAAAATGTATTAAACTAGCTAAATCACTTATTGGAGTGTTACTCCTACTAGTCTTACCAGTCTGAATCTTAAATGTATTTTAGTGTGAAAGATGAATAAAACACAATAAAAACTTTAAAAAAATAGTGTTCAGTAAAACGTAACTAGCTGAGAGCTACATGTATGATGTAAGTCCAAACCAGGCATATGAAAAAAATCAAGAATGAAACAGAACAAAATAATGAAAAAAGGTCATCACTGGAGCTCTAACTCACGGCATCAAGATCAGCAGCCGACTGAGCCAAGCACTATACTAACTGAACCATTTGTTTTCAGATCTGTGCATATGCGATATAAGTAACATTTATAAGAATAACCAAAAGATTATTTACTAAGTACTGCGTAAAAATAGCCACTGGATTTGACATGTTTGGAATGGTAAATCATGTCAACTCCTAGTCCTAGTAGAGTACATGTAATGCAACTGTTATACTATAATAACTTATTTAATGTAATAATTTTAATGTAGTACAAATGATGTATGTACCAAATGTTCATTAAGGTGCAATATTGGTTTAAATATCATCTATTCTTAGTCAAACATCACATGACATCAAAGATATCAATCGTGCTGACTGGCAGTTGTTATGATTTAAGTAGCACGAGAAAATGCGTGAGAAGCCCCAAAAAGCAAATTGTGCACGGTGCAAATGTTAACAAATTTTTGAAAAGTTTAACTTAAACTTACATTAACTTTATTGAATTATATTTACATTACAAAGTTTGCTTTTAAAAATGTGATAATTTTTAACACATATATTAAAACATGCACATCAGAACATGTATATGAGGATTGTCAATGTGGCTTTTCACAAACACAATATTAATTGCACTATATTATAGGTATAGGTGGACTGGGAGCATGTGCCTACGTTGTATGCACAGTACAACTTACAATGTAGCATAAATGGCCAGCAGCTAAGCAAATATATGTTATGTAATCGTGTCCATTCAACCGTGCAGGCCTATACTGGACAAGTTGAAGTGTATCAAACCACAATGTACAGATGTAGGTATCAATTATGACTTGCATTATTAGCGGCAGCCATGACTAGTTTAATGCAGATACCTTTGTGCTTTATAGTGTTATGTATTTGAGCTTATACATTTACTAAAAGCTTATTCAATTATATTTGAAAAAGTTAGAATCTATATATGATCTTTAAGGAGAGGCATGCTTTAGTAAATTACAGTCCTAATAAATTATTCATCATTCTTTGGAGTTGTCACTATGCTCTATTATGCTAAACATGCTTTAGTACATGTATGTATTTTGCTTTAATTCCTTTCAGATATTTATGGTAAGGAGGCGAGAAACTGAATAAATTGGTCATTACGTAAAACCTTTGAGCTGCTGACATGGATAATGAAGATGAGATGAGAAAAGACCAGCTACATGTACATGTATTAAACATAAAAAGGTACCTTTGGGCTTTGGTGGATATTATTAAATGTATACATGTGCACAATCTGTGACTGTAGTATTAAACCAAAACTAGAACATAACATTTTTAAATAAGCATTATCTTTTAAAGTGGCATACGCCCTCAAAATATGGTATTTTTGCTGTTAAAACAGACTCAAATGAGTTATACTTATTTTTCTGAGGAAGCCGAAGTTAGGAGCTTTTCG
>JAUJPO010050873.1:0-15307 GCA_032270745.1 Tiaropsis multicirrata
TTTCAACTTGTTTTGACTTGCTCAAAAGAATTATTTTTCAATTTTTACTTTTAATACTAAAATTTCCATTTACTGAGCAATTGAAAGTGAGTTGCAGATAATGCACAATGCAAAATGTTTGACTTGTTTTGACTTGCTCAGAAAAGTTATTTTTTGTTTTGATTTTTCATGCTAACATTTCCATTAACTGAGCAATTGAAAGTAAGTTGCAGATATAGCACAATGTGTGCTTTCAACTAGTTTTGACTTGCTCATAAGAATTATTTTTTATTTTGATTTTTTATACTAAAGTTTTTCTATTATAAACTTTCCTTGAGATTGGTTCATTAGTTATTTCTGATTTTTTGCACAAAGGTGTATATCCATATATCCATCAGCCCAATATTTGAGAAAGATTTTTTTGTGACTGATTTCGGTCAAAAAAGGCCTAAAATTAGAGGTTTTTGGGGATGTTGTCGAGATTGGTTTATTATTTATCTGATTTTTTACCCAAAATTGGGTATTTGGATACTCTTGAATGTGACAGAATCAGATTTTTGGCTAAAAATGGCCTTAAATAGAAGTTTTTGGGGAAAGTCTTATGTTTAGGTCAAGTCAAAATATGTGATAAAAATATTATTTTTTTAAAATAGTCTTGTGAATCCCCAAGACTATTTTAAAGAAATAATATTTTTATCACATATTTTGACTTGACCTAAACATAAGACTTTCCGGCTTGTTTCAACTACATCTCTTGATTGCATTGACAGTTAATGGTCATTTTAACATATGTTATAGAAGATAACATAAAGAAGGCATGGTGTAAATCTTTTAGTCTTTTAGGCTTTTTTCAGCCCAAATAGAACAAATTTGGTTCTATTGTTTTAGGTATATTTGCTGGCAACATGAAATCCCACAAGTATTATAATTTATTTGGGAACATAAAAACATTGAATGTTGAGAAGGGGGCGGCTGTTATAATTTTATAGCGAACTAGTTGTTTGTGCGTTTTCTAAGTTTGTTCCAGTTTAATTCATAGGCAATGATTTAAAAATCACTTAATAAAAGAATAATGTCAATGCTTTTGAGTCCAAGAATAATACCAGGAAGTCTTCATCCAGCAAACAAGTCTGCATGCGATTGGTAAGAAATTATGATTCAGAGGGTAATCATTTCTCTTTCTAGAATATACAGTTAACAAATTCTTTTTGTCACAAAATTAAGAATAGAAGAAATGCATTGTGTATTATTGTCAAATTAGGAATAGTTACTAGACAGTTCTAGAGAAAAAAATTCATCTTTAGAGATATCCAGTAGTTATGAGAAGTTAACAATTACATTTCGATGTATTTATTTTCATCAATGTTTTTCTCTACAGGGGCTGGCAAGGTTACGTTGCATATGGTTGTCAAAATTATGTTGTTGTAGTTGATTCCAAGACTTCACAGGTAAGAAAGACACTTATTGAATAATTGTGTTATCATTGTAAAGTCAAAAGTTATTACCATCACAAAATGGGGGGTGATGTGAATTAGTAGAAAAAGCTACAAACAAGTAAATAGGATAGATAGAGATAAGAAAATTAGTATTTCATCATACAGTGTGTCCCGAAAAAAGCTAAAATGCAGGAGTTATAAAAAGTACTTCCTTTCCATCTCCTTTTAGTTACCACTGATTATTTCAGATCACCTAATTTACTCATTCGTTGGGTCGATGGTGACTGAAAGGGAGCTGAGGGTGTGATTTTAAAGATTGTGTTCTCTACGCTCTACCAACTGAGCTGATGGGCCACATTAGGAAAAGAGAGATGAATTTTAAAGTGAGTGTAAGAAGATGATAGACAAGCTAAGCCCCAGAATGTTTACGTGACAACTAGGAAAAGATGGTCGATTTTAGCCTCATAGTGAAAGATTTCCCTAGCAATTTTTGTAAAATTTTGAATTCTCAATTGAAAAGTGACTTACATTATGTTAAAAATCATAACAACAATAATAATATAATAATAATAGTCAATACGCAATGACAGCATTTAAAATTGAAATTTCACTATGTTTTGATGTGGGATGATCTTTTGCTTTCAGGTGCTTCAAACCCTTCAGAATCATGCAGCTCCAATCTGTGGTGTAAGTGATTTTTAAAGACCTTAAACATGTTTCTTATTATAGTTTGACACAAACTTTAGAGCTTTAGATTCTTACAATCGTTTTCATGGGTCACCACGCATCCATCTATAAACTGAAAAGAAAGTGAAATCGAACCAAAAACATATGGTACCTGGTGCTGACGCCTTATAGTCGCTGAACTAAAGTTTTTATTTTCTTTCATCAGATCAAATGGCACCAAGAGAAATACTACCATGACTTACACTCACCATATGACTTGAAACTTGCTGCATCAAACACAGCTGGTTATATTTTGATATGGGATATTCGTTCAGGTTCCCTACTCAACGATTTTGTGGAAGCAAATAAGTTGCCCATTTGTATGGAATGGCTAACAGGTAAACTCAATTTTGAATTTCGCATGTATTTTTAAAAGTACTTTCTTTAAGTGAAATTGAAAATAGTGATATAAATTTTATACTGAGTTGAAACAAAAATGATGGTTCGCCAAAATTAGTTCCCTTATGGTAGTTCATATCAAACAATATAGGAATGGGGTACAAGTAAAAAAAAACAAGAGTTCCTTATAGATATTCTACTCAACAAAATATTGAAAACTTTGTTTTTTAGGTCACGATGTATCTAATGATTTGTTATTGGTTTTGTACAATCCAAACGTCATGATTTTATGGAATTCAGATACGGGTGTCAAGCTATGGAAGAAAACATTTACAGATACTCTGGTTCAAATTGCTCTTGACCCTTTCAAAAATTCAAACATGACAGGTTGGTATCAAAATGCTTTTTCTTTCCCAGACCCTTGATCCAGGAGAATGATATGCTTGTTTTCTTGGTGGCATCTTTAGTGAAATGCATATCTATACAGATGGCTCTAACTCCGTCCTCCACCTATATTCGGATGGATTCAGAGGGTTCTTGCGAAGAGGGATTTTCTTAAATTTGGTAGATGGGTGTATGAAAAATCTGCATTTATTAAACCTTCGATCTGTTATCAGTTTTGTCCGCAATCTTTTACCGCATCTTAGTGTTTGTAGTGTAATTTTTTTCATTGCTAGAAGCGAATGAGGAAGCCCGAAAGATTTTACATTCTTATTAATATGATCTGATCTTCCCCAATTCCGATTATGATTAACCGGTATCAACTTTAGAATGTCAACTGATTGGTTTGCTTACCTTGGCAACTCAGTATTAATTCGAGTTGACTTTTCATTTTATAGTGATGAGCACGGATTGGATAATGCTTGTGACTGACCTCTCTTTGAACCAACCGCCATCAGAGAAAGGAAGGAAATTTTACATGTCAAACAACACAGCATCACCATCTAGCTCCTCAAACTCCTTGACATCCGCAACTGCTAACGCATCGAGTTCCAACCGAAGCTTAGGAAACCAAACTAGATCAACAATTCAACGCATCAAATCTGTTTATGGTGATCTGCGTGGTGGAAAGTAAGAATTTCTTTCTCATTCTTTGTACTCTGACAAAAATTAGTAAAGTTAAAGGGATTGAGTCGTTTAAAAGTACTCCTCCAAAGAAATGTGGCACATTTCATATCGCGATGCTGACTGAGCATAAAAGAGACATTAGGATAGACATTGATATCATCAACAGTAACTTCTAAATCCAAGGAAGAATGTTTTTTGCGATTTGAACGAATTTCGAACAAATTTACAAAAACACACCAGGAGAAAAGATTTTGTTCTTAATTCGAATTTTCACTTTCAAAAATTTCGAAAAACAGAGACTTTTGATTTGGTGATCCTCTTGATGAAAGTTTGAATTAGCGAGAGGAAACTGTAAACATTGATAAAGTAAACATTCATTTTATCACATTTAGGACGGAGGAAGAACTGGAAGCAACATGTGATTGTTTACAAATAGTTTACCTGAAAGCAAGTCGAAATCATGTTTTGATTCTTTTCCCGCGTGAAATCCTCATCTTGGATATGGAGATCGGACAATCGCTCGGTAGTTTCTCAATTGAGAATAGTTCACCTTCCTTCCAAGCTGTTTACCCTTGTCAACAACGTGATATCTTGTATTTGCTGCATGAGAATGGTTCCATATCAATGCGGGCTGTTCGTTCACCGCCTGCTGTTCCTTACGAGGAAGAAGACGATCCTGAGAAGGTTTTGAGCCAACGAATTAGCTTGGATATCATATACGACATTAAGTGTCATTCAGATGTTTTCAGACTGAGCCGTGCTTCTCGCTTAATGGGTTTCTGTGTGGATCCTGTGTATGAATGTCAAAATGTGATTATCTTGGGCGACGGGCGTTGTCTATTTTGGTCCCTATCACCGCCCCCGGGCGCTTCCAGTTTCCACAAGGAAGATTTGAAATGGAAATCACTCCCTGACTTTGAAGAAGTCGATCGATTCAAAAATGAATATGAACAGATGAGTTTAAACGAAGTCATTCCTTGCTTGTTAAGTTTCGGTGATGACAAACAGAAGAAGAGATACTGCAAACCTCGATTTGTTCTTGAAGGAATGTCGGAGAGCATTTCATTGAACCCTGTTTGTTGCAGGATGTGTCCACCCATGACCACAAGAAACTTTAGCACATACAAACCGCTGTTAGCTGTTGGTAAGATCATCTTCTTTTTCATATTTTATAGGATGACATGAGAAGGTCGCCAAAGATAGCATAATATTTCTTTGTTTTACCACTTGGGTGAGAGAGAACATCCGATTCTCCACTGGGGTGAACATTTTGTCCACTTGGTGAAAACTTTGTCCACTTGGTGAAAACATGGATCTTTTTTGAGTGATTTTTCCACTGGGGTGGCAAGTTGGGCCGATCTCAGTGAGTCACAGAGATAGGGGTGTCTTTATCATTTGAAAGCAGAACCTTTAACTTAAATTTGATAATCCTACTTTGAATTTTCTCAAAGGTTTTCAAAAGATACTAAGAACAAAAGGCAAATTTCATCTTCAAGAAAAGGTCCCTCATCATTTTCTCTCTCAATTAAGAAAATGTTTGTTTGACGTAAATAAAATTATAAGGGTTTATTAATGGTTCACATTTGATGATTGCTATAACTGTTACAATCGTATCATAATTATATTAGTGATGAAAACGAACGGTAAATACAATCATAAAAAAATTCTAATGTAGGCGTAACTTAGCATATATCGCATCTTCATCGAAAAAGGAAAAAGGAAATTATACAATACAACAGCGTAATATAATATAATAACAATAATAACGATATATTTCCCATCTCCAAATTTACAATTAGCTCTTCACCTAGAAATTGTGTAAATTAAATAATTACAATGTATGCAGTGTCTAAAAAACAAAATTTCAAAATATTTCAAAAAAAAATCTGGATACCATCAACATTTATCATTATCAAAGTGGAGAAATCGCACTTGTATTTTCTTCAAAAAGGTTGAAAAGAATAGTTCTTATTAAAAGATCATCCGTTCGGTCAATAAAAATAAAACCGGATAGTAGACCGATAAATAGATGACAGTAATTATTTCAACGAGTTAAAGCAATGTTGTGATTGACTTTATCGCCCTTCTAGGTTGTAATAACGGAGTGCTGCAAATCTTCAACTTATCAAAAGGCAACCTGGTGAAACATCTGATGATGACAACACATAGCATCAAAGGTTTAGAATGGATTTCATTGAGTTCTCTCCTCGTCTGGTTTCAAGGAAGTTCCACCAATAACAAAAGCGAAATCGTCCATGTCGACATTAATACAGGTTTGTAAACCCTTAAATCCCAATCTTTGTTAGTCACAATCGCAAGTTTAATTTTGTCTTTTCACTCCCAAGTACCGAATAAACGAGGCGGTTAGAAGTTCTCTACCTTAAGGGTACAAATTTTTGCGGGAACTAATTTTTGCGGTTTGTTTTATAACAAAAGACTAAACAAAAATTGTTTTATAACTATTAAAATCCCAAGATCCGCAAAATTAAATCCCCGCAAAAATTTATACCCTTAGACCAACCCTGAAAAAAAGTTCGTTTCCGCATTACCGGCTGGGTGAGAATTTCTTTTTAGGTCGCCCGGCCGCAAAAAAATAATAGACTTTAGAATGGGTGTGAGAATATCTGAAATGTTGAAAAAGCAAACAAACAAACATTTTTAACAAAATAATTTATACCGGGTGTCCCAGAAAAAGGTTTTGGTGTTTGGCGGCCTCGTGGAGCCGAAAAAAAAGGTGTTTTGATTAATATTTTTATTTCATTAGAGAGTGGAAAGTCTAACTTAAACTTTGAGGTATAACTTTTTAAATTCAGTTCAGTATTCACCAAGTTAAGCTTCTTAAGAAAAAAATCATTGTGTAAAAATACGTCAAAAAAGGGGTATCGAAGAACGAAGAATTTTTTAGGGTTTGCCTTAAGGTAGTTGTATATTTTGGAACACCGCCCTCTCTTGTAGTTGTATATTTTGGAATACCACCCTCTCTTGTACATTTAATCGCAACAAAATCAGAGACTATTCTTTAGGCAGCACGTTTGTTTTCCACTTATGAGTATCTAGACCTTTTTGAAATTAGTCACTTGAGCTGACTGAGAATAAAAACTAAAGATATAAAGAATGTTTTTGCATAATTGGGCCTGCTGATAGAAAACCAGAACAAGCTAGCATCTAAAGTGAATTTTCTTTGTTCTAGGTTTAACAAAAGTGTTACCAGACAGTCGTGGATTAAAAGAATCGACCGTTGCATCTCTTAAAGTATCTCAAGTCAAGTAAGTATTCAACTCCACAGTAGTGCTTGGCAGTTAGTAGAATCGCTTACTATTACTGCAAGACAATATTAACATTCGTTTCAACTTTCATTTCAAAGATATAGGTTCAACCTGATAAGTGGTTATCAAAGGACAAAAATTTTGATCGAGCCTGTTCTTGTTCTCATCACATGTTTTGCCATCGGGTTTTTATTATTTAGTAATTTTTTACTTTTTTATTCTTATTTTGCTATGATTATCAAAAATTCAAGTATACAGGGCTAAATATTGTTTTAAATAATTTCTCTAAAAGAGTGTATGGTGAAACATTCTCAGATCGTATCTCGTCACTTATTGTTGACAAAAGTTATGTTAAATGCACAAAAGGATGGAGATATCGACCCTGGTCTGTTGTCGTTTGAATGCTATTTTTCAAAGAAATTATCAAAAGACATTGTCTTTGAGCCCTCGTCACTTCAGCTTCGTTTCGACAAAAGATATTTCAATTTTTGATACTGTTTTTATCACACGCAGAAATTACTTCTTGGTGCTGTTCAAGAATAAATCAGCTGAACTGTGGGATGCAACAAACCTCTGCCAACTTCGAGAATTTCCTGGAAACTTTCCAACCATCACATCTTTCGTAAGTGTTTGAATTTCAATAGTATGAAGAAATATAAATTATAAGTTATCTGTTATCGAATAACATTATGTCATAAGCGACTCAAGTTTACAGAAAAGTGTTTCGCTAAAAAACCGTTAACCAGTTGGTGTTTGATATGGTTAAAGTGATCTTCGGCCTAAACATCGAAGTGGCCTTCTTGGATTCTTAATCTCTCCCAGGGTGCAAAATCGTGATACCTGGATATCTTAGGATATTGAAAATTTCTAACTCTCCCCTGGATATCCTGTATTCAAAAGGGGGGACGAACTTTTTCGGGAGGAGCCCATTCAACATACACAGTGATACATTTTTAGACAGACAGTCACGAAAAGAGTGTCTTCTTTATCTCCATAGGGTTGGTCACCGGCAAGTTACAGTTCAAAGTTTGGTAAAAAGAAGAACAGATCCAACGCCCCTAAAGATGCAGCCTCTGCTCCAGACCTCTCAGAAACAGTATCTTCTAAAGTCCTTGACAGCTCCGTCAACAAAGAAGCTGCCAAAAAACAAGTATGTATCCATTGATTTCTACCCTCTATTTATTTTTTGGACCTACCAGAGGAGGTCCTATAAATTAACCTATGTTCGTTCGTCCGTCCGTCCGTTCGTTCGTCTGTTATGAACTTTTCTCGAGATTGGTTCATTAGTTATTTCTGATTTTTGGCACAAAGAAGCAAAATGATAAAGGCCAAAATGTGACGGTGTATCTGTCTGATTATCTGACCTTCATTGTTAGGTAGGTCCATTCAGCATGTGGCTTGTTTTAGTATATGCTGCAGAATTTTTATAGAGTTAAATTTTATTTTATCCATATGTAGAGAACAAGCAGAGCTGTTGGCGCTGCTCTTGCTGAAACCGCTCTTTGTATGTCAAGGAAACGATTAGATGCTTCAAAAAAACCATCCTTTGACGTGAAAAGTATTGTCGAGAAGCATACTGCTATTGAAGAATGTAAGGCAGCAAAAAGAAAATTCGAAATGCACTGCATCGTTTCAAAACACGACGTTGACGAAGCAAGGAAGTATATTCCAGTGTCAGAAGTGTTGACAATGGTAGAACGTTACCGCAAAACGGATGTTTCACCTGATTCACTCGTAGGGCTTCCAATTTCCAATCAAAAAGAGAAGGAAAGTGAACAGATGAAGGCAGTTATCTATTCGATTGCTCATTATAAAACAAAAAAGGTATTTTTGTAGTCAACAATGTAGAATTCATTTTTAGTTTACGATTTTTCAAAGTAAATACGGCAAATAACTTAGATCAAAATAACACAGTATACTAATGGATATACCACTGAGTATACTAACGAACAATGAACCCAAAGTATCTGAGTACAGAGCATAGGTATGGGTGATATGGTTAAGTGCTTTTTGGAAGTTCTCATTTAAAACAAATTTATATTGATTACGTTTTAGAAGCAAGAGGAAGATTTTAAATCAGCATTTGAAATGTTAGGGAGTTGTCCCGTTATCCAACCTAAAGAGGAAACTGGCTTAGTTTTGCTTGCTAAACGGTTACATGAAATAGAAACTGATCCCGATTCACACAAATTTGTCAATTTTGTGAAAGAACTTGTGAAAAATTTCAAGAAGAAAAACAGAACTTGGTCAGACGACACAAAAACATTGTTCGCTATCATTTACAACTATGGAGGAAAAAAAGCTGCTCTTTCCCTATCGGAGTTTATCGATGGTCCATCCATTAAGACGATCTGGAGAACAGCACAATCGAACTACAATACACCGTGTTCTATATCTGAAGAAACTTTTGAGGCTGCTAAAATGTTTTATGATGTTATCTTATACCATGGTCCTTTTCAAGTAAGTTCGTTTCTTAGTAATATTTATTGCATTGTCAGAAGTAAAACGGTATTTTAGTTACAAGAGTCAATATATTTAGCCACAGTCCATCTATCGAGCAACCTTTCAAAATGTCAGGGACTCAAAGATTTCACACCCTTAGATAGTATATATTTAGTGCCTATTGATATTTTATAGCTCTCGATTGATGCAACAAGACTTATCCCCACATTGCGAATACGCAACAATGTAGTTTATGGCTTGGCTTCAGGAAATCTTCCAACTGTGGTTACAGCAGAAGAGATAATCCAGCTTTTGGAGACCAACACCGAAAGGGCAAAACTCGCCAATTTGATTCTTCTTGTCCCACTCAGCGAAAATGTTCCTCCATTTGTTATTTCCATTCAAGCTGCCGTCAAAGGTGAAACCTCCAAAGAGGTGAAGGAATGGTTCGTATCTTCACAAAAACATGGTAAGAAAAATGGAATCGACGTGATAGGCCTTGGTGCAGATGGCGACTCCAAGGTGCGAAAGTTTTATCAAAGCCATTTTGAATCAAAGAAGAAACTTGGCAAAGATTAGGAAATTATTACATTGCCCAATCTCCTGTACGGCGCTGTTTTAAATAAAACATTATCTCTTCCGGGTGTGTTTTTCCCCGACTGGAAACACCTCGTAAAGAAGTGGAGAAACCAGCTGCTTAACGTCAAAAGGCTTCTGCGTTTGGGAAAAGACTACGTAATGTTGGAGCATCTAATGGAAATATACGAAAAGTATGTAATAGTATTGTCTTCTAAAAATTCCATAGAAAATAGATTTCCATTCGTTAAATTATCAAAATAACAAGTACACTACACTTGGAAGAGTTTGAAATTGTTTGTTAAAGAAATCTAATATTTCAATGTTATAATTTTTTGGTTTGACACTCTTTTTCAGTTACAAATTTGCCAGTGGTCTTTCGAAGACAGACATCTACGTCAGGGACAAACAAAACGTTGATGCGGCGTTCCGAATCCTTGACCCTAAAGTTCGGACTTGCATAGAGTCTCATCGAGACAAATCTTTCACTTCGCCAACGTCAACAATTGCATTTTTAAAGATCGGAGAATGTATCAAGAATTCTTTTCGTTTGAAAGACATCTCGTGCGACGAAAGAGTTCGATTGGCATGGCTACCAGTGTTGTTTCTTAGGTAAATTAGCTTGATAAATCTTATCAGTCTTCTCACCGTGTGATTGTAGTATATATATATGAGTATGTATTCTTAATGCAATATATTAAAACACAAATTTTTTGAAGAGGGTGTTAAAATTTCAAATTAAGAGCAATGAAAATTTGTATACTTTTGTTGAATTTCTAGATTGTGGAAATCATGGGTCGAAATCAATGGATTAAGCCTTTACACACATTTCATCAGCAACCAAACTTTCCAAGACGTTATTCTGGCTGGCCATTCAGTAGTTCTTTCGCTTTTGATTTTTTCACGTTTCTACAGCGATTACCATTTTCAGCCATGGGTGTTTGGTTCTGACGCATGCGAAAAGTTCTTTGCCAAGTTGCGTGGTTTTGTACGAGGGAAATCTGATTTAACATTCCTTGATATGCTGGATTACTCGAAAAGGTTAGGCTAAATATCTTAAGGGTACATATTTTTGCGGGAATTTAATTTTGCGGACATTGGCCTGGTATTATTATAGAAAATGAGTCTGTTGTTATAAACCAATAGAAAACGCAAAAACCGCAATAATTTTGCAATAATTAGCTCCTTTAAAAATGTGTACCCTTAAGGTATGGAATATGTTTTTCTTATTATTTTTAAAGAAGTTAAAACTGAAATAATCAAAGGGAAAATTTGCCTAAATATATAGGTCTATGTGCATATAATTTTCGTTGATATAATTTTGCTATTTTGCAAAGTGTTATACATTTAACTGCTGATGTTTTAAGATTGCAAAGACTTGCAGAGCTCGAAAAGCATCGCTTCGAATTTTCATCGTCCAAACCAAACCTCGAAGTTGGCCATGTAAATGCGCAAGTCGAACGAGGAATGAAGACCGCTGAGGAGCAATGTCTCGTCCTTATGGGTCAACTGGGAATGCTTCAAAGCTTGGAAAAAGGTAAAGTTTTTTTTCGTCGATCAATTCTTTTCAAAACATGTTCTTAGGTTAAAGTTTCGCATTCACATTCAATTTCCGTAAAACTTGTGAAGTTTCTTTAAACCAAAGTTTGCTTTTTATCCTAGGAAATATTCTTTCAAGAGGAAAAGATGGAGACATTTACATAAGAAATTATGATTACGCTGGTTGGAACAAGGAGTGGGACACCGAAACGTTACCTGTTAACGAGGAGGACGTCGTCGATTTTAGCATGATGAGTGGTGAAGAAATTAATATGCTAGACAATGCTATTGACGAAATGGAATCACGAAAAGCAACAAAAGAGCTAAAAAGAATTGTGCCAGTATCGATACTCCATGGTAACTATGACACATTTCTTAAAGATTCTCAAACCTTTCAATAATCTCATAATACCATTAAGCAGTACCTTAACTTTTAAGTGGTAATTTTTGATAATATACTTTCAAGGAACAATTTTTTCGCGGGAATTAATTTTCGCGGTTTCCAAATTTGCAGTTTGCAGATTTTCTCGGGAACTAATTTTCGCGGTATTAGCGAAAAACCGTGAAAATTTGTTTCCGCAAAACTTTGGTACAATTTCTACAAGAATCAGTTAGAGAAAATTTTATTTCTGAACTAACCTAGATGATGATGCCGATAAAGATTTATGTGGGCTTTCGCATCTAAATAAATGTGACCAGGTTCCTGCTAAGGCACCAAAAAAGAAATTCGAGTGGATCAGCTGTGGGACATGTGGCCAGTGGTATCACCAACATTGCATTGGCCTTTCATTTAAAAACCAATACGAAAAACAACGGTATATTTCATTTTTTATTCTCCCTCTGACATCTTGAATTTTTTTGATCTATTTAAAGAGAGATATTTTCAGATGTGTAGCAAATGAAATACGAATCGTTGCTTACAAACAATTCCTTATTCCAGCTACATTTTCAACTGTCCAACACACAATGACGAAATCGAAAAGATCACTTATCAGCAAATTGTTGCAGCTGACAAATTAAAAGGGGACTCCGTCATCAACGAAAATATGACGACCAATGATTGTGTGCGAGAGGTTAGCGGTAGAGCAGTTCGTGGTTCTGGCAATTGTTACGTCCGCTACGAAGGTCATTTGTACCACATCGCCCGTTTTCTTTCTCTTGTTAGTGGTAAGGTATATACACCCAATGCTTCCCGAAGTGAAAGATGGAAGTCATCAAACAAATCCGATTTTTTAATCGCCTTCCACTACCAGCTGATCCGGAAGGTTTTAAACCAATGCAAAGGTGCATTTTTAAAAATGGAGATTCGGTAGTGGTTGGCAAAATTTTACGCATCATGCGTAAAGTAGGTATTTATTCCACATTTTGTACGTTATCAACAAGTGGAAACAGCGACAATGACAACGTGTCGTATAGTTTTTATGTCAGTGTGGAATCGACAAAGAAATCGTCCATTATCGTATCCAACGAATTATTTACCAAAGTAAACAATGATGAAGTATTTGAGAGTGAAGAGGACATGTTGATTTTTGTTCTTCAAAAGAAGAAAAAGAAATTTAAAAAAGATGCTTCAAAAAAACAGTTGATGAGATTAGCTTGTAAATAACTGTAAATTACTATTACGATTTTTTTTTAACTACCTTAAGGGATCTAATTTTGGCGAGTACTAATTCTTAGCGAAAGGAACAAAATGGATTTTCTTTTTTAATTTTGGCGAATGACGACTAAAACTTTTCTCTTTTCTTTCGTTATTTGGGCAATTTCGATTCAGATTCGCCAAATTTAGTAAAAATTAGTTCCCTAGTTAACTGGTTTTCAAGTAAATTACACACTTTTTCATAAGAACCAGTAAGCTTCGGCCGAGGCTCGGATGTTCAATTTTTTACCCCACCTTGCCTAAAAGACTTCCTTTGGTCTAAGCTTTCATTATGAAAATTCTCATGCTCAAATTGTGAGTTCTTCATAGGTTTTAGTAAAATTTATCACCAAATCTGAGCCTCTTATTAAATTGTTCTTATAAAAAAGTGTACATATTAGTCGAGTTTTCAAATCATTGTATAATAACATTTAGCTAGGAAGAAGATAACCATACGGGTCGAAAATCAACTTTCTTGACCCCCCGGATCCTCCCGTTTTTGCAAACAATAAAAAAATCGTTTTTCACAAAATCGAACACAATCGAACACAATCGAACGCAATCGAACACAAATTAATTTCGATTATCGAACAATCGAACAATCGAAATTTACCGAAAATTCGGTGTTCGATTGATGTTCGATTGCGTTCGGCAATCGAACATCAATAATTCGATTGCGTTCGATTGATTTCGATTGATTCGACAATCGAAAATTTCGATTGACATCGTCTGGCCTTATTAATTAATTCTTCATTTGGATTCACTTTTGAAACCCCAAAGTTGTTTGAACAATAAGAATGAAAGGGATGTGCTCAAAAGTTTCGGCACAAAACTCAATTTTTAAACCAAAAAACGGCAATTTTGATAGTGTTGTTATCATTTCCTAGATTTTCCACCAGGGGTTATTTTATGTTTGTTCCAAGTTTTTCTTTTGCATGTGTCTTTCGATCTAGTGCCTAGTCACGTATGTATGACCCTATTGACCGAGGTTAATTAAAATATTTTTCTACCTCGTTGATTTTTCAAGTCAATTTTGTAACTTTTATTCTTACCCGTCAAGATATGTTAAGTATGCGTAATGTTAACTGCTTCTGTGTACAGAAATTATACTGTTGTTTACTTTAATGTTTTTGCCTCTACACTGTTGTTTCATCAAGAATAAAAACATACTGAAGTGTGAAAGTATTAGGCTTTCAAAGAAAGAATCCTTACCCCTAGTGTTGATGCACTCGAACACGTCCAAGGGGTGAGGGGAGTGTTAACCCGCTCAATTTGAGACTTTTTAGTTTTAGACCAGCTAAACTTACCGTAGAAGGCTGTTTGAACAAATTCGAGTGAATAAATTCCCATTTTTGAAAAATAATTACTGTGGACTGATTTCGGCCAAATGAGACTCTTTAGACTCATTATACCTTCGAAGACCGTTTGTACAAATTCGAGTACATAAATTCGCACTTTTCGAAAATAATTACTGCAGACTGATTTCGAAAAAATGAGACTCTTTAGACCAGCTCAATATACCTTAGAAGGCCGTTTGAAAAAATTCGAGTAAATAAATTCGCATTTTCGAAAATAATTACTGCGGACTGATTTCGACCAAATGAGATTCTTTAGACCAGCTCTTGTATGTATCTATTATTTGGGAAATTCGTTCTTCATAACAAATAAAAATCGGTTTGCGGATTGATTCTTTCGAATATGCTGGCCCTAGGGGTCGCTATATATGATTCTCTTGTACGGATATATGATTCGGGAAATTCTTTCCTCATAACAAATAAAAATCGGTTAGCGGATTGATTCTTTTGAATATGCTGGCCCTAGGGGTCGCTATATATGATTCTCTTGTACGAATATATGATTCGGGAAATTCTTTCCTCATAACAAAAAAAATTCGGTTTGTGGACTAATTCTTTTGAATTGGCTGGCCTAGGGGTTGTTATATGATCCTTACATAAGTACTCATGTGTATTTACCGGGACATGGTAATTTTGTGGCATTACCGGACAATGCATTATAGTAAAGACACGATATTGTCCCGATAAAGAATCAGAATAATTGAAGAGAGTATGCGCAGTTTACTTTTTCATAACGGAAACGAGGGAATCGGAGATGGTAGAAAGTTAGCTTTCTGTCTATTAACCCTTTGACTCCGCTTACTTTGGCCAAAACCAACCCCGGTGCGCGCAGTGGTTTTTGTCAAAACGGACTATTTTTTCAAAAAGCCGGTTCTCAAGATCTACAACAGCTATGAACTTGAAATAAAATGCATTTGAAAGCTGATAGAATCTATTTTCATAAAA
>JAUJPO010050884.1:0-15302 GCA_032270745.1 Tiaropsis multicirrata
GCCATTACTACTTCATAATATGCAGACTGTTCAATGGGTAGGAGAAAAATCAATGAAAGATAAAAGTATAAATATCTCAACAAAGAAAAATATTTTTGTTTCGTTCTTTTTCTAAACAGCTATCTTATGTGAAAGAATCACCAAAACGACCCCCAAACCTTACTTCTCCTTTAAGTGTAATAAGGTATACTGATTTTGATTTCTTGTAATTTTGGGTAAAATGATGAGTCTGAATGGAAATTGATCATTCTGTCTGAAGCTGCTGTTATTACTGATGAGTTCTCTTCAATTCAAATTCTATACATAATTCATGGAAAATTTAGATGCAAGTGTAACAAGAAAGGAAAATTTACTATAAAGTTACTTCAACATCCTATAAAATTGCTTGTACTTGAGTTTAATTAGTAGTTTAATTTAGATAATCTAATCATTGACACCTTCTTGCACACTTGGTAGTTTACAAGATTTACTCTAAAAAGGCAAATATCAGATATAAAGTAACCACTAAGTATTTCTTTGTGTGACATTCCACTAAAACAGTTAATTGTTACAACCGCATCCTTAATCACATGCAACATAGAATGTACAGAAATGTACCTTTATTTTTGCTAGTGTTTTGTGCTATGACATATCTACAAATTAAATACTAATTTGGTGTTAGCAGTCACTCCTCTAGTGTTGAGAAATGTTACAAAATCATCCTTTTGTTGCCGTCTTTAAAGTTGTTACTGGTGATATAGTCTAATACCTGGTAGTAAATACATCAGTTTAGTTATAATTAAATAATATTGTGTTGCTTTAAAGCAAATAGATAGCACTTTAAAAACGTTGAAACCAGTCTTACTTTGCGATCCGATAACTTTCCAGGATGTACTGTTACTTTTGATGTACTGTTTTTTATAAGAATAGCTTCTATAAGAATATCAGGGGTGAAAATTGCCTAACACTATTCTTATAAACAAGTGCGTATTGTTCTGGCAACTATGGGTTTTCAAATTTCTAGACAATAAAGATAATAAAGATTATTTTTCTCCAACACTTTTCTACTAAGTACAACAAAAATACCTGGTTCAACCGTTTTAAATGTTTTTTTTATAATCTGTCCTATGTCTTTGTGTAATCCACCTAGAGTCAGTTCTATCTTGAGTTTTACCTGTTATTTCCGCAATCAAATTATGCAAATTGATTGTCAAACACCCACCCACTTTTTTTTAATTCAATGCGCCTAATGATTAGCACAATGCATATCCTAGTTTAATTTGATGTTAGGCTATTAACTGTAAAGTACTTTTAAATTTGACAAGTGTAGTTGAAGCAGAGAGTAACATTAGGTGTTTTTATACTGAGACGAAAAAGTCGTCTCAGACGAGTAGTTTGTAAAATGAGCCCTGTGGAAGAGATGCTTTTTATCGAAACTTGAATCAATGGAAAGTGCACTCCTACATAATGCTCATTTCACATTTTTTACGTCTCAGATGAACTATTCGTCTCAATATAAATTGAACTATTGTGGTAGGTACTATTGTTTTGGTCGACTGATATCTATTACTAATGCTCTAGTATGGAAGTGGAAATTTTGTTTGTGTCAATTTTCTTGTTACAGCTTCTAGCTATACACTTTTCATTCCCAATAATGTAAATTCTATAGTACTATGATATTGAGATGAAAGAATTTATCAATATTTTGGAGGTAGTATTTAGAGTCTTATTTAGAATTACAATTCTGTTTGAATTTATAGGTTACAAGACCTATCAGACGATCATTACTTTTGAATTAAGCTGAGGTTGGTATTTTGAGACTTAATAGCACGAGCTGTAGAATAATGCTTTCAGGCTCCTTTTCATAAATAAGAAGTACAAAGCAGGTCATATCTTCGAACGGTACGGCAGCGTCTTCAAAGGGCACCTTTTCTGTTGGGATTTAACAAAAAGGCTGTTTTTTGCTATAAATTTTAACATATCAATAAGATTTTGTTTAGGACATCGTCCGATAACTGGACCCTTAATAAAGGACATAAAAAATTGACTGACGCGGCAATAAAGGTTTTTTTTATTGCTTTCTGTTTCTGTTAGCTTTAATTACTAAAAAAGCAATCTAACTTGTGTTGAATATGTCTGTGTATTTATTACATAAGTCAAACATCAAAAGCATGTAATTTAATATCTTTTCATAGAAACTACTTTACAGAAACGTAATGTCAGCTATTCTTTTTTTTTGCAATGTAATAATGATAAAAAAGAGATTACATCATCATGAAAAATGCTGATTCAGCATGATAAAAGAGTTTTTTAAATGTTTTGTATTAAGGTTTATGGACAACTCTATCGTTTTTGTTTTTTAATATCTTTTGAACCACTTGCTGTGTTATTATGGTATCATACATAGGACGTGTTGCAAGCGAGATATTTTTATTAACTACCTCAATTTTGGGTGCTTCTCTGTAAAGTGTTTCATTGCAGCTGCCGTATAGTTTTTGATAAGTTGAAGTTTTAGAAAGGTTTATAGAGGCAGATTTTATGTTCTCATTGATCGGTCCTTTCCAGTAAAAATAGAAAATTCGATAGTCATTTCGTTTTAAGTTTTATATGTACCACTACCAACCAAGAATTATTCATCTCCTGGCTTTTTTAAACATTTTGACGCTGAGGAGATGGAATTATTTCAAAGGTTGAAGATGCAAAAAAACTAGATATTTAAGGGTGATTATTTAACTTCTTCCTTTAGTGAATAAAAACATTCCGTAAAAGGAGATTTTAAAATACAAGCCAATGGAAATCTTGCAAGTTTTCTTAGTAAATTGATACCTATTACAAATCAAACGAGTTGGATTATTTAAAAAAAGCGCTTCCCTGGAAAATTTAGATAGCGAAGTTACACAGAGTAAGATACCTTAATGACGGCGAGTACTGATAAGAAGATACGCAAACGAGTAACAGGCAATCGAGCATGCTAAATTTTACAGGACAACGACCTTCGATTTATCTCGCTCATCAACCGATTGTTGCTTTCTTATTACAAAGCTCAAATAATTCTGATTACTAATGTAAAAGGTATCCTTAGGTTTGGAGTCTTGAAAATAATACAAAAATCGCGCTTGCATTGTCTCTGTTAGAGATGAGATTATGTTATAGGGAAAACATCATAAGTATTGGATAAGTAACGACCACGTACAGAGTTTTACATTGTTTTTGGCATAAGAATGTGATTTAATTTATAATTATAATTATATTTATACTGTAATAAAATATAAAACAATCTGATATTATGATAATACAAATAATATAGTTTTTTCTCTATTTTGTTTAATTTAATTATTTTCTCGTTACAGCGTTGTTTTCATGGCATCCAACTTTGATGGTCCTTGGGGTGAGTAAATAAAATTTATCATCAGAATTCTTTAGATATTTCTAACGTTCCAACTTTCCTGTTTTAAAACATCCCTGAATAAGTGTCTCGCGCTGAAAACTCCTGTGAAGAAAATGCACTTCTATCGTCCACCGGGGCACTGTTTTTACGACAATGTCCGATTGATCACATATCCCTGCGTCTGGAAACTCTGCTTTGATTATTATCTTTGTTTTATGGAAAACATGAGTTTTTATTCTTCATTTTCTTCGAAAATTCCCCTTGTCTTTATTTATACCTTTGCAAGGTTGTGGAGTTAAAATCCCGATAGATACCTTTCTCTTTCCTATTGAAAAGGTTTGTGGAAACACTTATATATAATGTTTTCTTGTTTTCGTTTTTATTTCCCTATAATACTCGTATTTCGTTTAAAGTCTTTTTCTGGAGTGGTTTCGTTTTCGCTAGCGATTCTTACGCGCACAGCATTTTCTCCCGGTGTTTCTGTTTGTTTTTTAGCTAGTTTCTTTTTATAATAATCATACTCTTTACTCTTTTTAAGATTGGACTCTTCATGTTCGAAGCCATTCTTTTGTTTTCACCGTACAGTTCTTTGTTGGCTACATCCGATCGTAAACTCAAAGTCAAATATCATTGGATCTTACAGGTCCTGGCTGCAGTCTGCATGAATGTAGGCTTCGGCGTCATCTATTATAACAAAAACCTCAATAGCAAACCTCACTTCACCAGCTGGCACGGGAAGATCGGTTTGTGGGCTGTTGTCATATCAACGTTCCAAACAATGGTCGGCCCATCTTTGATTTACTACAACAACCGCATTTTGAATCCCATGGGCACATCATTGGCCTTACGTAAGAAGGTGCACGGGGTTGTTGGATCACTGGCTTTTGTTTTAGGAGATGCGGCCATGGTTTTGAGTTTGTATTCCAATTTCATGGTCAAAAATACAAGCGAGGCGTCGTGGTATTTCCTTCTAGTCTTGAAAACAATAATGGCATCTGTTGTAGTGAATCAGGCTAGTTCAAAGTATGTTTTCAAGTCTAAGTAAAGTCACAGACTGTCAGTCTATGTAGAGCTAGTAGAGTTTGCCACCAGTGATTCCCATGGCTTTTCTACTGGGCATCCAGTAGAAAATTGTTCATCCAATAACTTTTTATTCAGTTTTATTTATCGCAGAGCTTTTTTTACGCCAGTTTTGCTTATAGAAGCTTCTCCAGCCTTAGTAATGGGTTAAAGGTACATGTATTTATAAAGCACTTTCGATTTATTCACAAGTCAAGCTATATATTACGTTTTTAATAAATGTGATATATCTATATCTATTTTAAAACACACGTTTTATCAAAATTGTATAACTTTCAACGTTTTAAAAATCTTATTTGTATATGAAAATCTTTCAGGATGTTTCTTTATTATACATTACGTAATCTTTAAAAAAGCAGGATATTTTGTGTGCCACTATTTTTATTGTTTCAAAACTAGTGGCCAACACAATTCTTGTAAACGATAACGTAAAATATAGATATTATGAATATTTAAATTCGAAAAATTTCCTATAATTCTTTGGTGCAGTACGAGTTTTACTGAAACTCTTTGATTATATAAAATAAACTGTAAAGTTCTTATCTTTTATATTTTTTAGTGCTAAATTAATAATAATTTTCAAATTTTACTAAAATTAATCCATCTCAACTACAAAAACAATGGCTGAAGCAAAACCAATGGCAAGAGATGATTCTGTGCCAGATTTGAAAACCTACGTTGCTCAGAAGAAAGATGTCAAATGTGTGGTGTTGCTTGGTGCATCTGTAAGTATTATTATGCTTCGCTCTTCTCGCTCTCCTCCTATGTGGTTAAATTACAGGAGGTTATAATAGGCCATTCTCACAACTGTGCTAACGGTATTAAACGTCCTGTCATCTACCTTGGACTAAATACCCAATTTCCCTCACATGGTATGAGTTGACGCTGGCGAAGGTTCGTTCGTTCTTTCGTTCGTTCGTTCGTTCGTTCGTTCGTTCGTTCGTTCGTTCGTTCGTTCGTTCACTTGTCAAATGAACTGTCAAGTGAACCACCGCAAGTGGAAATCGAACCTTGGTCTCCCGTATAGGGGGGGGGAAGTCAGCAGGGAATTTGCCTACCCTCGATGTGACTTCAATGAGAAACGCTGATATCAAATTAAAATGCGTGTAGCCTAAGCCCAACAACACATAACATTGTTAATTTTGACGTTCAAACAAAAAATATGTCATTCTACTGCTGGGGGTGTACGTTTGTTCGAAAACCCGATATATCGATCTATTTTCCTGAAAAATACCGATACCTATCAATAATGTTTTGATTTATGACAATTTGGGCAATATATGTCTAAAAAGTTTTACAGACCACTTAGAAAGACCAGGACTTCTTTATATTTTTCCAGAAAGATTATAAAAGAAAGTTTACAATGTTTCAGAATTTTTAGATTTTACCCTCTTCAGATTGGCTAAAGATGACATTTCAAATTAGAGGACTTTCTAGGACCTTCCAGGACTAGTGGCCACCTTGGATTATAGTACAACGACACAGCTATATGCATATACTATTTGACAATAATGAAACTTTAAAAAGCCGTAGTCATACCGTCATTCTTCTAATTTAATCCGACCGAAAAAATAATTATTTTTGAGGGTTCGTGCTAATAATAGGAGGAAATAAATTACTTCGGAACGTGAACTTTTTTGTCGTGCTAATAATTAGAGGACAAGAGGACTCCAATCGACCTAAATTAGGGGATGAAAAAATTAAACACACTTTTTGGTACTTTTATTCTTTCTTTTTTAAACTTTTATTTATACCAACTTTCTTCTTTCTTCAAACTTTTACATTTGTAAATTTATTAGGGATTACATATTTGGCACTTTGTTTTCAGTAGAGAAATCACTTAAAAAATTTTTTCCTGAAATAGAGGCCAAACACACATTTTCGAAGTTCGTTTTTTATATCGGATTTTTTGTACCTGGTCTGTATGCAATAATTACACTCAAACTAGGAAATGGTTGGCGCCGTCGGAAGGAAAACTTTAAAAATTAGCTTTCCTAGATTGGCATGCTTGTTTAGAGGCTATCTTAGAGTAATTTTTTACCGGGCTAATCTGATTAAGGTATAGTATATAGTATATTTAGTACATCAGTATGATGACCTCAAGATGTTTTAGCTTCTCGATGTTTTGTCAAGAAATATCGACACAAAAAGATGTCAATTACCGATAACGAGTGGTGGTTGGAATCCCGAGTACCGATCGACTTAAAGTCAATTGTCTCCGACATTTTAACAGCTTTCTTTGAAAGGTTTATTTCTACTCGATGTTGTACATTTCAAAGAACTCTTGTTCTTGTTTTCGTAGGGTGATTTGGCTAAAAAGAAAATCTATCCTACATTATGGTATGAAATGCACTTTTTTATATTACAAGCCTTTGAATGTTCCTTTTTGAAATTCAAATCTTAAAAATACTGTCTTCAAATTATGTTCTTAATTTTACTGAAAGATAATAGCCATTCTAGCTTCTTTTTTTTTAAATGATTAGAAATTTCAAATAAATTTTGGAGTATATGTGAGTTCTACGAATCCATGAAAAAATTCTTTTAGAGCTGTTGGCCTTTTTATTAGGTCAGAAGCCTCAGACCATTCAGAATCTTTTTCGCTGTATTTAAAACTATTAAAAAAGTAGTTATTGCTTTTCATTGTGTTTTACAGGGAATTATTCAAACATAACTGGCTCCCAGCGCACACCTTCTTAGTCGGTTATGCTCGTTCAAAGATTACGGTAGACGAAATCCGAAGAAGATGTGACCCATATCTAAAGGTACGGTTCGCTTTTTGTTCTCTAATAATCGTCCCCTACTTGTTTAATTACTTTATTGCGTGAAAATTTCGCAGTTTCGCGGTAGAGTTCGAAAAAAATGTGTTTAGCGCTCGACCGCGAAATTAAAATGCCACAAAATGCAATTTTTGGTTAAAAGCTGCCAAATTCGAGTGATTAATCCCAAAAATACACTTTTTTTCTTAGATACTGCGAAAGTAAAATGCCGCGAAATGCAATTTTCGGCAAAAAAAACTGTGAAATGAAAATGTCCGCGAAATTTCGAAATTCACACATTTTATGAATTATTAGGGCCCCTCATTCTTCTTTAACTCTTTGCCCATTCTTCTCAAATAGTCGTCAAGCGGATCGCACGACTTTTTTATTTTATAAAAATAACTTACAAGACCACCATTGGCTTAGCATTGGGCTTTATCAGAAAAAATCCATATAATATATCCATAAGTTATTCTATTGGTTCAAAATGACGTTACACAAAGGCGCGCGACCTCAAAAAAAATAGAACAGTTATTGTCAACTATTTTCTTTCCACGTCGGGCTTTAGATGTGATTATGGCTTTTCCAGAAAAAATCCCGTACCCCCCGCTATTGAAGATATATGATATCCAGGGGGTTTTAAATTTTCATACCCTATGATATTCAGGAGGTAAATATTTGAAGACCTGGATATCCTCCAGGGTAGAGGGTTGGAAATTTTCAATATCGTAATATATCTAGAACTAGAGGGTGAGAATTTGAAGGGGAGTTCGAAATTTTTCAGCACAGATATATCCATGGGACTGGTTTTAAGAAAGATTGACATCCTCAACAGGGGACATCCTCAACAGGGGATATCCGTGTGTACTTTACCTGGAAAAGCCTATTTTCATTTCTATAGGTTTCAGAAGATCAAAAAGAGAAATTAGAAGAGTTCTGGAAAGTCAATAGCTACGTGGCCGGAGGATATGACGATCCTGAGGGATACAAAGCTCTCAATGATCACATCCTTATGAGGGAAACGACAGCGAAATCTGATCGTATTTTTTATCTGGCATTACCACCCTCTGTCTTCATCCCTGTCACGCAGAAACTGCACGATCATTGTGAATCGAAAACGTGAGTATATTTTTATCATAGCAGGCACAAGACTTCGAAACAAGCTTTCAAAAAGGTCTTCTAGAAATGTAGAGACTTGAACAGCCCTGTATTTGACTGAGTGTCCCAGAAAGAAAAAAAAACTACTTAATATGGCACACCATCCGGTAGGATTTAAAAGACATTCTTTCAAATGTCTCAGAAATGAGCGTTATCTTAGCTATTTTGTCATAACTGGGTGTAACTACAGCCAGTCGAATCTGTTATCTATAAATTGTACCAGGGGTTGATAGACACCCCCTGATTGTACTGGGCATCTTTTTTCACGCAATCGGGAAACTTTCACGTAAATTTGGGAAATCGGGTGTCCATTGAGGGTTGTTGACCTGCCAATTTTAGACCACTCGAAGTTCTTGGTAGTAATAAAGTCTCTTAAACAAGTTTGGAGAACGAGGCATCGTGACAAAAACTTGTCTCTTTTATTTATGCAATCGATCTTTAGAGACTTTTGTACTAAAGAACTTTGTTTATTTTTTAGAGGTTGGACTCGTGTCGTCATTGAGAAACCGTTCGGAAAAGATTCTGCATCGTCAGCAGTTTTATCTGATCATTTGTCCAGCATCTTTAAAGAGAATCAAATCTACCGTATTGATCATTACCTTGGAAAAGAGATGGTTCAAAATCTTATGGTTCTCAGGTAGATTATTTTTAGCACTGCTTCGCATAACATTTAATTTTGAAAATGTTGTGCCAAACTCGCGCAATAAACAACGTAACCTACAAACGACAAACATAAGACAAATCCACATTGTCTTTCTGGCGCAAATTTCCCGCATGCGTTGCCTATTTCGGTTACATGCAAACTTATTTGCATGGTACTGATTCTGACAAAAGCATTTTTAAAGATAGTAGCACTTTACAAAAAACAAAAGAAAGTTTTTTCCAAAATCTCGTCACATCTTTGAATTTCATTTTCTAAAAACCAACTATTCAACTCTCTCTCTCTGTCTCTCTCTCTTCAATCGCAAAGTGATAAAAAATAAATTACACACGTTCTTTATAAGAACCACCTAGATCCAAACTCAGTTAAAACATCATGTCGCATTTTGGGTCGTCCTCTGTAAGATTCTAGAGGGTTCATCTAAATACCATTTTCCCAGCACACACATGACGTTAGAACGCCGTTGGTTTGACGTTAAAACAACGGTCCGTGACTGTCGGGAACACTAATATAAAACGTAAAAAACTCATGGCGTTCTTATAAAACGTGTCTATGAGAAAACTGGATGTGAAAAAAAAAAACATGGAAAAAATATTCAACCGTGTTCGCACTTTCTTTAGATTTGCAAACCGTTTGTTCACGCCACTTTTCAACCGTGATAACATAGCAAGTGTGACCATCACTTTCAAAGAAAACATTGGAACATATGGCCGTGGTGGCTATTATGACGAATTCGGTGTCATTCGGTAAGATTGATTTACTTTTTGACTAGAATTATAAAAATTATAGTCGTCTAGTCATCTAGATACTAGACTACATTCGACACGATAAACTCTCAAGCGCCAGTTATAGGGAGGGGCGGGTTTTTAAACTTCCTGGAATGTGCAGGTAAAACTCAGGAAATGCGCAATATTGAACCTACTATTGAACCTTTTTTCTCGTTAATCTTTTATTGATTGCAGGCTGTTCCAGAAAAAAAATGTGTACAAGGCCGGAGGATTAAGCTTTTTCTCAAAATTTTACCCCTGGACATTTTATACTATTTGACCCTGGATAGCAGTTTATTCCCGGACAAAAGTCAGTTTGGACCCCCGGACACACAAATTTACCCCTGGACATCGCAGGTTTACCCACGGACATTTCCACCTCAACCTGAAAGAACCCATTATTCGAAATTATTTAAAAAAATTGATTATTGACTCAAACAAAATTTGATTGTGCTATTAAAGGGTATGAAGCCGTATAAATAGCACATCTCGAAAAAAAGTGACATACCTGTTAAAAATCATAAATAAACAACTATCTTCAACAGTGATTAAAAGATCGAAAGTTAATTTGGGATATGGCGAATAGATTCTATTGTCTTTGTAAACAAAAAGTCTTTAATTGCTAATTTAATGTTTTCATCTGAAAATATTAACATTCGATTTCGTTCAAGAATGAAAATTTGAAAGTATTATTGAGGCCTTTTTGTGATGTTAAAAAAAAATTTACTTTAATTATATTCACTTTTTTGAAAATGTTTTAAACGATGTCACGTTTGTTTTTTTGTTATGATCCAGTACTCCTCCGTACGGATGTTTGTTTGTGCCCGTGTGTTTAAGGTTACATTTTTTTGCTGACATATTCGCGCGACTTAAAATGAATTGGTTTTTAATAAGCTCCAATGCCTTTAACTCACTGCTGGTCTTTAATTTTTCAGTGATATTATGCAGAACCACATCACGCAAGTTCTGTGTTTGACAGCCATGGAAAAACCCGCTTCGAAAGATGCTGATGACATCAGAAACGAAAAAGTAAGTGAAATTACTACCGTGAATTGGGCTTTACCAGAAGAAATCCATATTTATTCCCTTCACTGTTGAGGATGTCAATTTTTCTTGACACAAACACCCCTGGATATCCTTGGTCCTATTTTTAACCCTCCCCCCCCCCCTTTATATCCTAGGATATTGAAAATTTGAACCCCTACCTCCTGGATATCCTTGGTCTTCAAATTCTTACCCCCTGGATATCCTACATGGTGGCCACAGGGACTGGAAAAAACTGGAAAACCTGGAAAAATAGTTATTTTCAGAAATAGGGCTGGAAAAACTGGAAAAAAGTACCTTTTAAAGGCTAAAAGGGCTGGAAAAACTGGAAAATCATTTTTTAATCAAATATTTCATAGCTCTGACAGGCAATCTGCGAGTATCAATTTTCAAAAATTTTCTTGTCGGATCCAACCATGGTGATTGATTAAAAAGAGTCTTGTCCAGAATGAGAAATATATCACAGAATTGAAGTGATCGACTATGTCTACGTACTTACATGTTCTAAAAAACTTTCTCTAATTAGTTATTGAGAATTCTTTTGTTTACTTTCCCAGTTGCTTTAGCTTAGATCTTATTGAGTCGGTCAATCTATTTGCCCTATCTTATAGATTTGAGATCTACAAAATATCGGTAGTCTAAAGTTTTGCTGGAAAAAGGGAGTGGTGGTAGGGTGCTAGTTTCCAAAGGTTTTTTGGAAGGTTTTGGGCTCGTTGCCCACCCAAATCGACCATCGTAGAGAAGTCACCACTCTCATTGCTAATTACCGCGTTCCTGGTCACAAAATAACCAATCCTTGAGAATGGAAATGAATTTCGGATTAAAAAGTTATAACAAGTCATTACATTGACAAAAAAGTTTGACTTTACTTTAAACGGTCGATCTTTTGCCGTCTTTCATGCACAAATAAATTCGACACGACAAAGAGACTAAAACGACCGTCTAAGACAAGCCTTGTTAAGAAGTGCCATTCTAATTCTTTTATATATAGCTGAAAGTTTTGAAATGCATCAAACCACTCAAAATGGACGACATCGTTCTCGGGCAGTACGTTGGAAACCCGAACGGAAAAGGTGACGAGAAGTTTGGCTATACTGATGACCAGACCGTGCCTAAGGGCTCCAAGACGCCGACATTCGCCTGTGCCGTAGTCAATATCAATAATGAACGTTGGGACGGTGTTCCATTCATTTTAAAGTGCGGAAAAGGTAAAGGTTTAGGCACGGAGCGTTGTTTTGACTCCCTAACAACATTTTCTAACGTTATGGACGTCAAAACAACGTTGCAAATACGTCATTTGTCTGCTTACTGGCTAATTTGAAACGCAACTTTGGAAGGCAAGATGAACGCAAACCTAGTCTAGCTTCTAGACGCCTAGAATGATAAAGTAAGAAAGCCAGGTACGCAAAAATCTATTGACTACAAGACTTAAGGAAACTACCCCCGCTCATTTAGCCCTATCCAATAAGATTACGTCATAAAACGACTCCAGTCCAACAGAAACCCAAAAATAAATACTAATATTTTTCATTATTTTTTCATATTTTCTTTCACCAGCTTTGAGCGAGAAGAAAGGTGAAATTCGTATACAATTCCGTGACGTACCGGGAGATATTTTCGATGGCGAAACTGTCCGAAATGAACTCGTCATTCGTGTACAACCTAAGGAGGTAGGAGAAATTTCGAACATTTTTCTTAGACATCAACTGTAACTTATTGGACAAACTTTAGTCGGACAAAATCTTTAGTCAATTTTGTCCAACTAAACAGTTAAAAGTAGCCTAAAACCAAGTTTGAGACGGACAAAATGATAGTCACTATTCAAAAGATTTAATTACTTTTGTCCGATAAGGTATTTTAAAATAAAAATCCATTGTTTTGTTTACAAATTAGATTGTACTGTCCTATAAGAAGGACACTATTTTTGTGAAACCTTGGGCGGTATACCTGTTTTTGCTATGAAACAGCTTCGCCTAATTAGGACTCCCGCTAAAGTAGTATGGTATTATTGGTCCCTTCAGCGTCCCACATAACCAGAGGCTTATACTGTATATAATTTCATATGTTCAGAGATAATATTTTTTTGTTACTTTAAATGGGCTATTCCATTTTAAGTCCATACATAGGGGTGGACGAACTTTTCCAGGGGGTATTTTAATTGAAATTTCCAGGGGGTTAAAGAAATTTATCAAATTTTCCAGGAGGTTGACCCTAAATTATACTTCGTCCACCCTACCATTGAACCATAAAAAAAAATTTCCAGGGGCTTTTTCAGAATTTACCATTTTTCCAGGGGGTATAGACACATTTTCAGAGAAAAAAGAATTTACCTTAAAAAGGTTCGTCCACCCCCCCCTGTACGGTTTTTTTTTTGGAATAGCCCAATAATGGCAAGAGAACGGAAAATGAAGGAATTTTTTTTTTTTCAAAAATTATTTTGTTTTTTCGTTTAATTTAAACCTTCTTTTTTCGTTTGATTTAAACCTTTTTTTTTCCTTTACTTAGGCTGTATATTTTAAGATGATGACCAAAAAACCGGGAATGTTTATTAACCCGTTAGAAACCGAACTGGATCTGTCATATTCCGCACGATACAAGGTAAACCGAATTTTGGTGCCCATCTTGTTTATCATTTTCGAATTCGAATTCCCAGGGGACCAGAACATTTGTTCGAATTACATTTTCAAGTTTTCGAGTTTTTAAATACTGGAAAAAATAACAGAAAAAATCCGTATATACCTCTACTGTTGAGGATATGTTGCGAAATTTTCAGCACGGATGTCCAGGGGGGGGGCTTATTTGGAGAATATTTTGAGATTACATCAACAACACTTATAAAGGTAACCTATAACAGTTTTTAAACCACTACTTTACGTCTCTAAAATTTGGCCAATAGAAAAGTTGATTGCAGTTTATATCCATTAACTACTATAAAACACTGTACATCCCTGAAGTTGAACATAAAAAGACCTCTTTGCTTGGCTGAGCGCTTGACCAATAACCCCCCCTAAGTTGATTGCCAGTTCTTAACCATCCAGTGTTAATTTTAACAATTTAACGTGTTTGTTTTCTTCCAGGACGTCCACATGCCTGATGCTTATGATCGTTTGCTGTTAGACGTCTTTTACGGATCACAACTGAACTTTGTCAGAAGGTAAACAAAAGAATAGATTTCAATAATCCCTCCCAGACCTGGGGAGACAAAGGAGGCTTTAGACATGTTATTCTTTACCGATCTAAAAGGCTTAATTTTCAACATTTTCTCGCCCGTCAGCTTCAAATGGTGCAGCTTCTCCATTTTTAAAAACCTTCTGCCGGTCCTGCTTCCCCCAATCTTGGTCATTTTACCTAGACTAATCTTTCAGTGGTCTCTATCAAAATTGGTCTGTTCCACAGTCCCAGGAAGAAATATGCAGATGGGAGGTGGGGTGGTCGAGGGAAGGTGAAATTGGGTCATATCGGTGGTAAATTCGATGTCTGGGGGTGTTTTATGTCCCGGGGGTCAAACCGACGCTTGTCCGGATGTAAAACTAAATGAGGTTGAAAGTGTAAAAATAATAGATTATTTACAAGTAAAACCCTTCGCTTCCATCTCCAATTATTTTATGGAATAGTCTAATATTCTTAGTAAAAACTGTAATTGAATAATTCTGCCCATATCATTATAAGATATTATTTGTTTTTTTCTCACAGTTAATAAATTTTTATACTGTCTATACGGTCTAGGGACCCAAATATTATTGTCGTCCTGATTGTAAGGTCCTAATTACCACAGGTGATGGTCCGGGTCACAAGTGATTTCGGACCCTAAACATGAAATTTCTTAAAAGTTGTCTCCGTCGAAAACATTACGTAAATGAATATCATCACGAGTTTTGACTATGGCAAATAGGAGTGTGTAATTCATGGTACGATATCATGTTCTTTTAGTGATGAGTTAGCGGAAGCGTGGCGTATCTTCACGCCTGTTTTACAAGAATTTGAATCCAACCCTGAGCTTCAACCAACCAAGTATCAGTTCGGAAGGTATGAAAAAATTATTTTTACACATGCAATTTTAATCTCCGATGAGTAAAACGACCCCAAAGATACAGTACATACATAGTTTATAAATGATTTCGAACATCTTACTTATGGCTCTGTGTACTTTTTCTTCCCGCGTGTACTTTTCCTTCCCGCGTGTACTTTTCCTTCCAGCGTGTACTTTTCCTTCCAGCGGGTTTATTATTTGCCCTCATTCGAATGTTGTCTTTGCTCGACCTGACTGGGACCTTACGCATCGGTCCTCACACGTCGTTTTGAAGGCAATGTGACGAGTAATTAAGTCTAAGTCTAACGCAAAAAGATTATCACTAAAAAACAGTCGATATATATAGAAACAAGTGGAATCTTTCTATCTCGAACTCCCAAGGGACCAAAAATTTTGTTCGAAATAGAGAAAGTTCGAGATAAAGAAAGTAAAGAGAGCC
>JAUJPO010050895.1:0-15295 GCA_032270745.1 Tiaropsis multicirrata
AGAGTATAAGTTTCAGATACTTCCGACCGTCAAATGAAGATACTTCTGACCGTCGAAGATACTTCCGTCCGTTTACGAAAAAAGAATTTGCGGCGGCCCGCTCTATCATTATCACGGTAAAGTCCAAAGTTCAAGAAACATGAAACGTAAATATTTTTCTGGCATCCCCGCTTCGTGATGATGTGAAGCAACAAAAGCCCCTGCGGGGCAATAACGTATTAATGTTTTTATCCATGTTTTCGACGAAAGATAAGTGTGACATATTTTTGTCCAATAAAGTAAAGCAAAACTGTTTCGCTCTGACCAAAAACGGATATAGTTCAGAACTCACAAATTCCAACTTATCCGAGAAAAGTTATTAAAGTTACGAATATTTTGATCATAATTTGATTGCAAGAATTTCTATGATATTCCATGCCAGGATGGCCGAGTGGTTAAGGCGTTGGACTTAAGTTCCAATGGACGAATGTCCGCGTGGGTTCGATCCCCACTTCTGGCAAAGATTTTTCATTAGTGGTAATTTTGCCCTGTTATTTTTGTACTGACATTTTGATACAATGAAAATCAATTTTTCATCTTATTGGCTCTTTAGCTTCAATAATGAAAATGGACCACAAGGACCACACAAGGAAGCTCGAAGATCGAGGACGAGGGACAAACTCTCAGTGTAAAAAAACCATAAATGTCATAAATAATTCATGACTTTTAAAATGAAAACCTATGAAAATTGGCAAACAACATTATATTCAAACCTAAATGGGATGGGAACAACTGAAAAACATTTTTCTAAGACGTGTAGCTTTCGAACACTAGACCACTATTTGACAACAAAAATCATATTATTATAAAAACGATTTTAAAAGCTGATATGATGTAACCATGGTAACATAACTTGTCATGTCATAATTCAGCAATTGCGTAATGAAAAAAATCATTAATTTGATATTTGATTGACATTTGTCTGTTTGCTATGATATACAAAAAGTCAGTCAAACTTTCAGTGTCTAAAAAATTTGTCTTGTCTGATAAAATCTTTGAATTTGGCCCGCTCTCAATATTTTTCGTTAAAAATTATTTTTGAAAAACAATCACTGATTTGGGATTGTTAAGAAAATTTCACCAAACGCTACAATAGAAGCCTTGCAGCTTTTCATGAAAAATTCACAACTAACTGAATAGTAAAGCATAGTGAAATCTTAAAATTCCTTCAAATTTCAGGGGGTATAAAACAAAGGACAAAAAACGTATTTTTTTCTGAAATTATTCTGTTTTAAAGTTTTTTTAGTTAAAACTAGTTGACTAGTAAAAAAATACCAAAAAAGGAGTTTCATTTGCGTCCGTAATTCCATCTTTTCATCAAATTGAAAGACGGAGGTTTAAAATTTGAACATATTTTTTTTCATTTGATTTACCCCCGTCTCTGCGTGAAATCTGGAGGTGCATGATTGATTCAAGGTTGAATGGCACTGTTTGTTAGATGAATGAAATCTTCCTACTGATTGCATCCACCAAAATATCTGCAAGAAAAAGAAACAAAAAAGTTGTAAAGCAGCTTTCAAAAAATGTATAAAGATTTACTGATTTTACTTTTCTGAGATTTCTCGTGGACCTTGATTTGTTTGCATGGATTTTTTTTGAAAATTTTGGTTTTTATGATAGAGTTAAATTTAAAAAAGCGTGTCAAACATTTGTTAGCCGAGTTTCGGCTCCTTTTAATAAAATCTATAAATTCTTAAAACCGTAATTTCTTTTCGCAAGAGGTACGAGGCGTTGTTTTTTTAACTTTATTTTGATTTTGTCTAAAAGATGAATAATCATTTCTTCCAACAGAAAACAATATAAAAGCACTAACGCCGTTACAAGAATCTGGCTAATGATTTTTCCAAAAGCCGAACGGTTAATAAAAACATTGAAATTCAATTTGAACATTTTTACGAAAAAGTGACAAAATGACTAAAGGTAGTGGTAGCAGCATATCAGAGTTCGTTGTCAAAACTAAAAATGACAAAGTTGCTTTTCTGCCTGGTGAAATACTTCGTGGTGAACTTTACATTCAACTAGAGGATAAAGCTGAGGTCCAATCCATCAAGATATTCCTGCAGGGCGAAGGTGCGGGACAATGGTTGGAACAGGTTTGCGGGAAAGAATTGAAGGACAAAACCAAAGACAGTGACGGGAGGATAACAAAACGAAGAATTTTAGATATCGGCTTGAGGGCGTTCGGAAATTCTTCCAAGGAGAATAAGATAGCACCCGTCCATGAGGATGGCCGATATGTGTATGAGTTTCAATTTCGCATTCCTGAGAATCTGCCGCCTACCTTCAAAAGCCCCATCGAAAGAGACTTGGGTTACGTCAAATATTACTTGAAAGCTATTTTACAACGACCGCGAAAAAAAGACCGGACAGCTGGGATGGCAGTCGTACTAAATGAACTCGTTTCACCAGACCGACCGGAACTTTCATACCTTCCAGGTTCTTCGGAATCGAAACCGGTGACAACGAACTGCATGTCAACCGGAACTCTTTTCTTGGAGAGCTGTTTGAGCAAGTCAAATTACGTGCAAGGAGAAACCATCATGATTAATGCAACAGCAGAAAATGAATCCACCAAAGTGATGAAAGAATTGTACGCGAAATTGATAAGACGTGTCCGGTGTAAAGCGAGGTTCGGAACCAAAACATACGCAACAGACGCAGCCACTACCGTTGGAGATCGAATTGCTGCTTCGGGAAGGTCAGTCACAGTTACAAATTCAGTAAATGTAAAATTGCTTCATTAAAAGACATCCCCGAGGTTAAGTATCCGAGATAAATCACGACGACGAACGAAAATCGTCCAGGCTAGTGCGTCTTAACCAATTACGTTTCGTATTTTCACTAGCCCATTATACTTTCCGTTTGTCGTCGTGATTTATCTTCGATACTTATCCTCACTAATATTCTCAACTCCAGTTGTGCTAGAATCTGAGATTGTCACAATCTGTTATTAACAAAGTGTCATCTTTTTCTAACATATTTTTTTCGATTGTAGTTTGAAATGGAAAAGCCACGAATTGGCGATTCCAACAGTCGGGCCCACATACAGCAAGAATGATGATATACGTGTTGATTATTTCGTCCGTGTGGGAATGTACGAAGATTATGGAGCCGAAATTCACCTCGACCTTCCGGTTGTCATAGGAACCATCGGCACGAAATGTAAGACAAAAGTTCATAGAACTTTTGAAAGTTGATACCTTATTTCTAAAAGGGCCTAATTTCAGATACCATACAAACTTTAGAGCAGCCTAAGCCCATTTAAAAATGTTTCTGAGTAACCATGAGTAACCATGAGTAACCATGTGTATTATCATGAAAATAGGTGGCCATTTACGAATTGAGATTTGGACAACAAAAGTTATCAAGACAGATAGAGCAACAACGGATTTATTCCATCTAAAAATGTTAAATGGAAATAAAAGATATACTCAAAAGGCTGGCACCAGTGACGTTTTTTGTTCTAGAAATCCATTTTCCTTCTCACTTTTTCTAGCGGAGATAAAGACACGGCAAGAGCAAGAAGCATTAGAAGAATACATTCAGAAACAACGTCGTTTAGAAGAATATCGTCTACGTTGTATCAAAAATGAAGAACGTTCAGAAAATCGAAAAGAGTTGGAACGAATAGTTGGCCCTTTCGACAAAATCAACATCGCAAGAGATACAGGACCACTTACTGACAACGACAGATCACAAGTGATGTTTGCTGATGGACGAATACCCAGGGAATGCAGCAATCGTTCACTATCAGCTGATCCTTCCAATGCTAAACGGGCAAGATCTTTATCAGGGGACCGGTCCACGTCACTGGATGGTAGAAAAACACCTAAGAGTGGGTCAAAGGAATGCTTGGCAAACCGAAAGTCGAGTCTTAAGTCTGGTTCATCGATTTCAGGTAGCAAGGCAGCTTTGAAAGAAAGTTTGAATTCTATTAATGCAAAAGAAAAACAAGCATCCAGTGCTAGTCGCTCAAGACCTGCCGAAAAAAATTTATCAGCTTCAAGTAAAACCGCTTCTGTCAGTAGCCTGAATAGATCAAAAGAAAGTCTTGGATCTAACTCTCAATTGTCTGGTTCTGAAGAATCTGCACCCAATCATTCTAAAGAGAGAAAACAGTTTGGGACAAGCCGTTCGTCATCTGCAACAAAAGCACCGTCAAGGTCTAAAGAAAGCTTAAAAGGTTCAAAAGAAAACCCTCAATCAACGAGAGCAACATCTTCATGGAATACTAGCAGTAAAGTACCTGTTGAAGCGAGGTTACCATCAGTGCAAAGTGGTGAACAGACAGCTAAAGGTGCAAAAGAAAAGGAAAAGACATCATCCAGAAAGACTAGTAAAGAAGAAGAAAGTGGATCAGTAGATCGTCGAGAGTCTATAGCAAGCATGTACGTATACCGTGGAAGCGTTTCGTCTGAATGCGATGTACCATTGAAATTCTCTCGTTCACGATCAAGAGATGGCGAAGCGAACGGCGAAGAAGATATGGATGATGATGAGCTGACCAGCGAATTGATGGCGACAGAAGAAGGACGAACAGCTCTGGCTGAGGGTCGACCATTGTCTAGGGAAGGACGTCGACGAATCAAAGAGGTTGAAGGAAAATCACAAAGTAGCAGACAATCTTCAAATTCTAAAGGGAGAACACCAGAGGAACGACCAAAAGAAGGGGAAACAACAAATAAATCAAAACCAAGTTCTGGTAATACAAAACAGGCTAAAACAACGTCACTACCGAAAGGAAAATCACAACCAAGCGGTGTAGGTGAAATTTTAACTCAGCAAAGAAATCAAGGCAAATCAACAGAAGGACGAGAAAGTGGTTGGCAGACAAGTGAAGGACGTTCACAGCCACATGTTACTAGTTCAGGGGACAAAAGCCAACAAAGCATTGATCAACCTTCAAGTAAAAACCAAACCAATGCAAAGCAGCCAGTTGAGCGTGAAGCACTTCTACAGAGCCAAGTCATCGGAGAATTAGAAAACGCACCAGCATATGCATTCGCAGAGCTACAAAATGAAGCAACCAGTAAAGAAGGAAAAGGTGAAGCTGTAAGTAGTTCAAGCAATCCGAATTCTTCAGGGATATCAAGTAGTCAAACCAAACAACCAATGAAAACAGCGACAACAACAAATAGAAAAGGTTAGTGTAATCATTCTTAAATAAACAACCTTTGAGGGATAGAAAGTATCAAGGGCGACAGCTGTCTCAACGAGAATATTGCAGGAAAGAGCTTTTCCATAAGAAACGTATATACCATTTGTGGTGAATTTTAAAGAGTCACTCCTTGGGTTGATTCACCTTTTGGATTTCAATGATAATCTTTCTGTTGCTTTCCAACGACTTTTTAGCTTTCTTACTCTCAGATTACCACTACTTATTTTTTCACTACCCCGTTCCATTTTTGAAATGAATCATCCTCAACAGAGGTGGATAGATTACTTTGAGAAGAGCCTACTTATACCATAATTACTTATTATCATAATGAATACAATATTACATGCGAAAAAAGTCTTTCCATTTTATTTTTCTTGCAAAATACAGATAGGTTATAGAATCTCTCGAAGCGTTCAAAACAATCGATTTTCCTTCTTCTTCAGGTGATGGTAACCTACTCCATCCATACACTTTATCAGGTGATCTAAACAACACGGACGAAAGATGCGATGACGACAACAAACCATCTGAACGAACACAAATGGAAATGAAAAACCTTCAAGAATTTGAGCATCTCGAATCTGTGTTTAATGCATTATCACCGAGATCGAAAGAAAAATATCTCTCACCTGTTGAGAATTATGACGAGTTTCAAGATAGTGGCAGAGGTTTCTTGTTTCAACTCAGAACACAACAGCAACAACAACAACATGCAGGGTTAGATGACGGTAAAGAAAAAGACGAAGGATACAGCGGTGACACACCACGACCTACTGATGTTCAGATCAGACAACCACCTATTTTTGAATTTGAACGCATTGGTGATGAACCGTACGAACACCAAGGATTGTTAGATGTTCCGATGTCTCCAATACGTGAAGAATCAGCAGAATATGACCAAGAAGAGCAGGTGGAAAACAAAGGGAAAAATCAACAGTCAAATGCATTAGGAGTTGGGAAAACAGCTGATAAAGTCGATTCATTACAAGTTGTAGCAGAAAAACGAGGGAAGACTCCTGCTGGTAAGGCGAAAGATAACAAAGCTGTTCTTTCTTCTAAAGATAACAAACGTGCAACAACGAAAGCAACAAATACAGACAAAAGAGACGATGAAGCTTTTCTCCCACAAACAAGCAAAGTATTAATTGGTGATCAACATAACACTAAATCGTCAAAGAAAAACACAAACGACCCGTCCACACCGGTCCAAAGAAACAAAAGAGAAGAATTGGAAGATTCCAAAGCAAATCAACCACCAAAAACATCGATTGTGGGAGCTGAATTGGCGATCATTGGCGATCATATCGAAAACAAGAACAAACAAGAGAAAGAGAGGGCTGCAATGCAAAAAGAAAGGGAGGGTGAACAGCAAAGAAGTCGGCAACCTAAAATATCGGTCAATGAAAAGCCGATTACGTTTGAAGAAGTGAAAGCAAGCTTTGCATCAGTGACAGAAGGAGTCAGCGAAGAAACACCTGCTGGTGAATCTGAGAAGAAATCACCCCAGGAGACAGGTGGAGGTAAAGAAAAGCCACAGGATGGCAGTGATAATCAGGACAACAAAAAGCCAACAGCTTGGGGTTTCATCGGTGGTGCTTTTGGAAAGTTCATTGGGAAACTGAAACCTAAACAACAAAATGCTGACGAAGATTTACAACAACAACAACAACAACAACAACAACAACAACAACAACAGCAACAGCAACTGAAATCAAAAGTAGGAGAGAAAGCAGAGTACGGAAAACGTCAGTTAAAAGTAAAAATACCAAGTGCTGGAGACATCGATAGCTCCATGGAGATAAGTCATGAAATTGAAAGTGAAGAAGGGAAAAGTAGAACTCCTGTCGTCGAGGATGAAATTGAACAAAAAGAAATTAAAGATGAAATTGAAAATGATCAAGTCCTTTTGCCAGATGAAGGGGGATATTCTGAAACACAGAGTGGAAAGATGGATGGTTCAGATGAAACACAGGGTCTGAAAAGACAACATTCCGCTAAAGGAGTGTGCAACCAAAAGGGAACGCCAGAAGGAAAAAAAGAGACAAGCAAAAAAACACCAAGCATTATACAAAAGGGACAACAAGAAAAGCCTGTAGCTGCTAAGAGAAAACCAAAGAGGGAGGAGAATGTTACTGACCAGACAGAGAAGCCTTCAAATGGGAAAGAAGATCAGAAGTCAAGACAAAAGGACGTCTCTCCGAAAGCAAAACATAAACATACATCTGATGGTAAAGGGTCTCACAAAAACCAACAAAACATTTCGCCATCTGACACAAAAGACAACCAAGATAAAAATTCAACTGGAAATCTAAGAGGTACCGAGGCTACAAGTAATAATAGAAAGTCAAAGGAATATGCTGACAGAAGCAATAACAAAAACCCAAAGAAGGTTGACCGTCAAAGTAGTCCAACAAAATTGGATCAAAAACAACTCAAAAGATCGGGAAGTTCAAAAACAAAACAAGATGAAAAGAATGGAAGAGGAGAGAAGGATTTTTCACAACCTTCAGACTTGGATAGTGCGAAGATCAAAGCATTGGAAAAAGAAGATCAAAAATTGAGGAGACAAACCAACCCAAGTACAACTTCAACAGATCGAAATACCAAACAAAAGACGCCAAACAAATCTACACAAGAAAAACTTCTGAACATGAGAAAACCAACACGTTCTTCACCTGTTTCAACACCTTCTACACCAAAACGTTATAATGGAAGTTCTTCAGAAAACAACTCCTTCAACAGTCCAACAATGAGAAAAAGGATCAACGAAATGTCTAGTCCGAATCAACAACAACATCATAAAATTCCAACTGCAGGATCAAGAGACTCAAGCCCCATGAGTAGCCCGTCCTTGAGAAGACAAGTATTACAAAGCCCATCGCACAGCGCTTTGAATGGACGACACGAACAGGAACGCAATCCATCTTCCAGTAGTTCCAAAGAACGACCTCAGTCAGCGAACAACAAACCAAGTCCAGGTGATAACAAGGAACGAGGTCATAATGAAGGAAAAAGCGGAAAAGGGAGTCCATTACATAGTCCATTATTAAACCAGAAAAGATATCAGAGTCCAGTACAAAGTCCACTTGTTAAACAGGATTCATCAAGACCAAGATCAGAAGAAAGAGGAAGAACACCAACACAAAGTCCTTTGAACAGTCCTTCAAGATCGCGAATACCAACAAAAAGTCCTGCCAACAGTCCGAAACTTCCAGAAAAGTATTTGAGATTAAGTGATCGAAGTAGTGAACACTCCTTAGCAAGCAACACTGCGTCCTTGAGAGGTAACAGCTCATCCAATCAATCCTCGCCAAATGTCAAACGAGGAGCGGGTGGAGGAAGTAATACTTCATCACCGTCAATGGGTCGTGGAAGAAGTCCCACTAAACGTGAAACAACACATGGGCGTAAGGAGAGAAACTTGAAAAGTCAAAGAAGACATTACGAAGATTCTTCAGAATCTGATGATCATAGTTTCAAATATCAAAATGATAAAGGAGTAAACAGCAGTGTGGAGGATGTTCCAAATAATAGAAGCAGCAAACAAAGGAAGGTAGTAAGTGAGTTATCGAAGAAAATTAGTGAGCTACCAAACAACATTGCAGCCGATCAGCAACGTGATGTCGACCTTGATAGCTTGGATAGCAATCGCTCCACACGATTAGAGACACAAGAACGCACCGGGAAAATACTCTCAAAAGACAGATCAAAGGATCCCATTTCATCAAATGTTTCGTCTTCAAAACCAAGATCGACAGACCCTACTCCACCAAAACGTATAGTTTGTTACTATCCCAGCAAATCAGACAGTAAAGTACCTCACGGAACGGAAGGCATTGTCCGACAATCGTCGGTTTCTTCAGTCGATTCCCTGTTCTCCAACAGTTCAGGTGAAAGCAAGATCCCAATCCACCAATCACGAAGCAATACTAAGTCAAATGAACCAATCCAAAGCGAGGAATTATTCAATAAGGAAGAATCGTTGGCTAATGGCGCACATCAAATAAGCCACCCCAGTCTAAAAACAGCCGTTGAACGACAAAAATATCTTGGCGAAATGGTCCTTAAAAGTGGCAGCAAAAAACCCAACGTTCAAGGAATAGTCAAAAACGAATCGCCTGGGTTTTACGATTACGTTCATCATTCACCCAAAACGTCATCAGCCCATGGGTGCGTCAAAGTTTCACCAAAAATCATGGATTCCCCTGCTCGCTGTCACGTGACTCAAACACCAAGTGATGACGTCATCGAACCAAAATCACCTTACCGAAGACGCAAGAAGGACGCGTATGCACATGTTGAATCACCTACGAAGCAATTGATGCACAGATCGTCAAATAGCGATGGGAAAGCAGAACGGACGAAAAGTCCTTCCAAGAGAAACAGTAAATCAAGAGAGGCTTCACCAAGGAAATCAAGACAAGGTAGTCCAATCAAAGGCCAAGATCAACGCAACGTAGCACGTTCAGTTACACCGAAAGGTGGCGATAAAATACCTTACGTCTCACCGTACCGTCAAGTTAAAACACCCAAACATAAGAAAGCAAAGGATAAAGGTATTCTCATGTTTTCCTATAATCCAGACAATGTTTCCAATTCAGAAAGCGAAGAGAAAAAAAGTAATCCAACTGAACTGTTCGAGAAAGAAGAGAACTGGAAGAAAGGATCACCAAGAAGCAAGAGTCTGGATGATCCAAAGAATTATAAGAAAATACAGGAAAAACAAAAGGATATTACCAACTCGAATGAGAAAAGACAGAAGACACCATCAGAGATAACAGACGATGACAACAAAGAAGAGCAACTTTCTCCAAATAAAGAAAAATCAGACAAAGTGAACAAGCACCGAAGGGTAAAGAGTGAAAACGATTTACCGAACAGTAGTAATTCAAGGAAGCAACAAACAGGGAGTCGGTCCGTGGACAGCCCAAGAAATAGAGTAAAAACACCTGAGAGTGAGAAAGAGAGGCGGCGAAGAAGCTTGATTCGCCAAAAACAAAGAGACGAACGGTTGCGACGACTTCGTGATAAATACAATGTAGAGAAATCACAGTTCATTCACCACGCATTACATCCTGAAGAAGACAACCTTTCACATTCATATCCAACCTACAAGCGACCATCATCCAAACAGACGCAAACACACAAGCGTTACGATCATTTGCGCGAGTTCGATGATCCCGAGAACAAAATGTTGGGACATCATCGCATTCTTCCTGATCCTAAAATCATGGCACCACAACTGACTCAATCTTTAAATAACGATAGGAAATTCTTCCTACCTGATCCAAAGGAAACCTACCCAGGATTGAGCGATTCTTATGATCACTTGAACTTCAATTACCACAGCCCTTATTACAGATCGAAAAGCACACCTTTACAAGTGCGACCAAAACATCAAGGTCTATCAAGAAGTTTTGATGGGCGTGAGCTTCAAGAAGCGTGGTCTCCTTCTGATGCATATGGTTACGTAGAATGCCGTGGACGCACCAGGCCATACGAAGGACATATCGAACGCTTGGATATGTATAGCAGAATCTACAACAGTAGATCGACTGATGATCTATTGAGAAAAGAAGGAGGAAAAGATTACCATCCAAGAGCACCATATGCTACTGAAAGACAACAAAGGTTAGATGGAAAGGAAACAAAACTGAAGGAACAGAAAGAACCTGTATCCATCATGAAGAATTCAAAAGATTCAAAGAAGAGAAGAATTGAAGAGAATAACATTCAAGCAGCAAAAGAAAGGATGTCGGGAGATCGGGGAAATATAATTGATGAGTTCTTGGTAAGCAACGGATTAATTGACATTTGTCAAATACGACCGGATGAATTACAGGCTCTTCATAAGAAAGCTTATCTGGAAGAGGATTACTTACGAAGGACGGCACCAACACGTGAAATACCACCCTCAAGTCAAGTGCAGCCACTTAAAGGTGCTGAAAAGCAGATCCCCAAATGTCCAGTGCAACCTGCGGCTATTCCTTACCACGTGACCATGGAAGAAGACTATGTTCCAAGGAGTTCAGCTGTGCCGCTGATGGAAGGTTGCCATGCTGATCGAAAACCGACGAAAGAAAAACAACAATCACCTCACGTCACTTTCCAAAACAAGGTCCAAAGGGAAAGAGGTAACCAAAAAGATGAAGTTAAAATGAAAGAGCCTATCATTCAAAGCAAGAAAACTGATAATAAGATCAACGAACCTCTTTCTCCTTCAAAAACATCTGACGCCAGCAAACTTCCTGCCATTGCTGTTGGAAAGAGCAGTGAAGTCTACATACCAAGTATTGATAATGGTGAGCCATATGTTGATAATGTCATTCAAAACACCCCCAGTAAACTGTTAGAGAACCAAATCCTTCCATACAACTTTTTCCCAATCATTTGTTCGTCGCATTTACCTAAAAAGGTTATCTACCCTATCGATATGGAAGATTTGTGCAACAAAGGAAAAGATCCTGTTTCTCCTCGATCCAAAAGCAAATCTCCTGAACGATCCACCAAAGTTGAAGTGGAAAGAAAGAAACGAAGTAGAAGCCATTCACCACAAGCATTGCAAGAAAATGTCGAACAAAAGAAAACGAAGAGTAATGCACCGCAACAGGAGAAAAGAGAAGCCAGTAGAAGGGAAGAGACGCCAGTGGTTAAAGTTGAAAAACCTAGAAAGAAAACAGTCACTAAAAAGAAGAAAAAGAGCAGTCTGGGCGTTCCATCACAACGAAAAAGTAAAGTTAAAAGTCCAAGAATTGTGATCAGGGAGAACACTACAAGACCGAAACCGAAGCCGAAACAAGAATGTTTTGTCATTCTGCACGACGAGAAAGTGAAGCAACAAGCAGAGAGAAAGAATACAGAGGAAACAAATGCAGAATTACCAGTCAGCAAACATTCCTTGGTAAGGTTGGACTCATCAGGTACTTCCTCATCACACGACGATCGTATTGTTATCAGTGGTGGCTTCTCTTTCACACCTGGCAACAAAAACAAACCTAAAAAGAAAAACAAAAAGACCACTTCATCCAAAATGGCTGGCAAATTAAAAACGAAAGCGAAAGTCAACAATAAAAACAATCAGTCTGTTAAGAAGGCGAAAGAACAATCACAACAAATGGATGAAGTCATCGAGCAAAACAACCAACGTATCGCTGAATTACAATTCTTCGAAAATATTTCACAGGTAGAAAAGAACAGCAAAAGTTTGGAGGAGGAGCTTCGTCAAATATCTCGCATTCAACAGCAAGAAAGACAACAAATGGCACATTATACGTCAATAACTCAACCACGCCATGATCTACCTCCAAGAGCAGTTCCCCAAATTGCTTTACTGCCAACCTTCAATATCACTCAATTCGAAAATGACCAATCGAACGATAAACAAGAACGAGAGACAAACAATCTTCAAACACAAGGCATCTATGACTTAGATGCATCTAATCTCTCAGAAAAAGAATTAATCGACTTGATTGCACTAGAGATCAGCCAACACGAACAAAAAGAGGCTTCTAGGTCAGTAGTAAAGGGAGTAACCGCACCTCCATGTGGCTTCAAATCAAATAAGAACAACACAAAACTGCCCTATGAGAGCAACCCTGAACCGCTCATCTGTTTTGGTAATGATACAACAACAAAAGATAAAGCAGTAGATAATGTGTTGGGCATCAAACATTTGACCAGACAAGAGAAAACCAACAAAAATAATCTGCAACAACATATGAAAAAAAACACCATCATTGCATCACCCATCATCAAATCAGGACAATTATCAAAAGCAGAAGAGCACATTCTACGTCAACGATTCGATAATCATGTTCTAATGTCTGATCGAAACATGACTTTCACGCATTCTCCTGACACGTCAGCGGCGACATCACACAGCCATGGTTTACGCTTACCACGACGTGCTAAAGATGACAGTTACGACAGTTTCGAACACCACGAAAGATATTTTGGTATCGTAAACGGTAACGGCGACCTTCAAAGTAATAGAGAGCTCCTGGATGCAAGTTCCACAAACAAACGCAGTCATAAAGAGATGATGAAACGACAACGAAAAAACGATCGTTTACAAAAGGATTTGGACGCTATTCGTCACCTGAGGAGATCAAGTTGTCCAGCCGCATTAGGAATGAGAGAAGGTTTTAGTTTCGATGATGCATATAGCAGTGATGCTAACACCCTTGATAGCATTGACGAAGAGAAAACTGCGTTAGTATAATCATCTTTATTCCTTTCTTCATAAGTAACCATTTCATCATGAAATCTTTTCTTTCACAAAACTTTTAAAACTTCAAAGGCAGATTGTGGTCAGGCGATTTATCCTTTGGTACGAATGAAAAGTGTAAACCAAGGTCCAAGGACAAGCTTTCTAAGAAAATTAGGGCGTTTTGGCTGAAAAGAAAATGGATTGGGCTATGACGAAAAGAATTAAGGTTTACTTCGGTGTACGTCGTTCGTTCTCTAAAGTTAAAAAGAGTTTATAAAACCAAGCATTTGAAGATAAACCTTTTTTAAAAGAGGTATTCGAAACTTTATTAGTAGCTAGCGGCTAAACGAGATATTTATCTATTAAAATTTATTTAAAAGTCAGCACATTTTCATATGTTGTTCCTGAAAAATGTCACTGGAAAAACTTTCTTTTCTTTATACTTTTCGGAAAATTTCATTTTCAAAATAATTGATTTAGGCTGATTTAGGCCGCCAATGCTACCATTTTAATCCTACTTTAGGGTGCTACAACTTTTGAACCAATGTGGATAAAATCTGACAGCTTGGTCTTCCAAATCTCGATATTATCCACACAAAACTTTCGTTCAAACGAGGTGTTACATATTTTATCGTTTATTTTTGGGAATGAATAAAGTTAACATCCTTCTCATTCATCTCATCTTACAGTGAGAGACAAAAGAAGATTCAGGAAGCAAATAAACAAAACAAAACATCACAAATAACACAAACAAAAGAGAAACCAGTTCTCAACAACAACCAACCTCGATCAACCAAAACAGTGACACGAGTGCCCATGGGTGGATTCACTTATAAAGAAGAAGTTATCGAGACATTCAAATACATTGAAGATCAACCGTTGAAGAAAGAAACCAATCGGTTTGATTTGTGTGGAGAAGGCTCTTTGTCCTTTGATATCCCCGTGGTAACAAGCGAAGCACATACTAGCGATACGGAATCGGCAAAATTCACATCCGATGAAAACACAGATTCCGAGACCGGCGCAATATGTTCCGATCGGGATAATTTGACCAAAATGGGATGCAAAATGTACTCAACAAGCGTTGAACACTCTCCATCTGAGGAGCATTCTTTTGTATACAAGCCAACGATGAAGTACACTTGTTCAAATGATTCACCAAGGAGAAGTGCTATCCCAAGATTGACAGGTCCTCGTATGTGATGTTTAAAAATGTTCGAGGAGAGCATGACACTTGCGATGAAAAATAGACGTTTTGGAATGGGAATGGTCAATCGAAGCAATTGCTACGGGTAGGATAAAGCAGGTATATCAGAACGACTTGGTTCAATCCTTGCTTCAAGATGGCTTTCAGAATTTCATACAGACGCTAAGAAATGGGATTACATGATATCAACTAACGAACAAAGTTGGTTCTCAGTCATCAGATAGAATTTTATTAATTGTAAATAGACATTTTTTCAGTTTTAGATTTTATTTCGTCAAGTTTTAGTTCAAGTTTCAAAATTTAATGTACAACTACATAACATTTAGTATCAATTTTTTTGTTTTTTAGAAAATCTAAAATTCCTTAAAAAATAATTACCTTTTGTTTTCCCTTCGTTCAACAACTAAGTTCGGTCAAACTTTTTGTTTCTTATTAGGGATCTTGTTTTTCTTGGTCTTGTTCTTTCTCTTAGAAAATGATTTGCTGTGGTGGGAATCGGAATCTAAAGTCCTATAATGCAATTAATAATGCTATTGGATTACATTTTCTGAACACAAAATTAAACTAGCCATAACTTTCATTAAAGTGCCACCGCAACAGAGATGAATCAACGTAAAAGGGGTTGCGGAACGAACTTCCTGTTTTCGCTAGGCGAATTATTTTGTTAACGTTACTTTCGTTA
>JAUJPO010050906.1:0-29817 GCA_032270745.1 Tiaropsis multicirrata
CAATTAACACCTATTAAAGAAATCACTCTTGATAATTATGAGTAATCTGAGCGTCTTGATATAAATAGTGGTAAAAATAACTTCCACTTTGCCCGATGATGGGAGAAGTATCTCTCGAAACGTAGCCAAACGTAAATCTCGCGATCCAAGCCACGATAAACTTCCAATATATCTTTTTAAAGATTTGAACAATAAATCGGACTTTACTAACCTGTTTTACATGAATTCGTTAAGAATGACTGTATTGACAGTGTCCACAATTTTGTTTGATAGTTGATCCGTGTTCCCATTGATGTCTTTCATGTTAATCTCCATGAATCCTTTGTCTTTAATTTTTGAGCCACTCGTTGATTGATAAACTCTTTTAAGTCTGTTACGTTCATTGTCAGTATGTGTATTGATTGATACATACATAACATAAATATTCTGCTCTGCTACTCTCCTCATGGTTTGATCCATTGTTCCAATGGTTCCGTGGTCAGGAACGTCGCCAATAAGAACGATAAACTTGACTGTGCCATTCCAATTGAAATTCAATGCGTCTAAGATTCCATCTTCTTTGTCTTCGTGAAAAGGAGGAGTATTTCTACCTCCACTAGCACTTTGAGCGTCAACAAAACTTTGAAGTTTTGCAAGATCCGATGTGAAAGGAGTTTGACTACGATGCCCAAGTTGCCCTCGAATTTTAAAAGCAACAAAGCCGACTTGAAGGTCAGTATTTCTTCCACAGCTATCAGTGATGTGTTTTTTGATGTTTTCAGTGATCTGCTTGATCTTCTTTTTCGCCATTTCGATATAGCCTCCCATTGATCCAGTAGTGTCCAACACAAAACACAAATTTATTTTGAGATCATTTGATGCTTGAACAGCTCTGTATGTTGCTAGAAAGAGTTCTTTTTTGGTTCTTTCAACCTCCTTTGAATAGACATCTTTAATCTTCAATTCCCACCAAGCATCATCCATATTTGTCAGTTGTTTTTTGTTGTACATCACCTTTTCTGCTACCACACAACCAGCTACCTTCTCTATTCCTTCCAGCTTCGGTTCACCAAGATAAAAGCTCTGTAGCGCACCTGGCAATAGCCTGGGGTCATCTGCAAGTATGTAATTTGGAAAATAATTGAAGATTCCTTCCGTGAAATAGCCTATTCCGATAGCTATTGTTTGTACATTCATGCTTTCAGCATAATATAAACTTGTTTGAAGTTTATTTTGCGCAGAGGGATATCCGTCAGTCAACATGATGATTGTCTTTCCAATTTTGGAGCTTGCACCATCAGTGATGTGTTGTGTGCCATATAAAAGGCTGTCAGATAAATTTGATTCATCTTGATCGAAAGTAAGAGCATCGTAAAGCTTTGCTTTTGTTTTGTTATCCCAATCCTCAGTAAAATCCTTCACAAGTTTTGTAACAGAGCCAGACGTCAGTATGCTGAACAAGACATCCACATTTTGTAGAGCAGCTGAAAATATGAGAAAACAAATTTGTTCTGAGTTAATAACACAGAACTTTAGCATTGGTAGTTTTAAATATTTATTGAAAGAATTGATTTCACAAGGATTTTGTTCCCTTTAATCGGTTTCTTCAGCCATCTTTATACAGTTGAAATGTATTCCATTGACATAGGAGGCTCGACTGAAAGTTCACGAAAAGTTCCTACATAATTTAGTGGAATATCTGAATGCTTAAAAATAGAACCGCTGAAGAATTCACTTACCAGCTAGTGATATAATAAGCGAAGTTGCTCCGATTTCAGCCATACCAGCCATCGATTGTGAGACGTCAACAATTAATGTGACTCTGTAATCTTTCCTTGGGCTTCCAATCAAATTTTCGTAGATCTTTTTGTATTGGCCATCTGAACATACAAACTTGATGTAACCACGGATTGAAAAGGAAGATCCACGGTAGTCTTGTAGAAGTCTGGTTGGTCGGTTGTTTGGCAATGCTACTGAATCCAACACATCCGTTAAAGCGTTGACTAAATCATCTTCTTCCTTCTCCGTAATAGCACTTGCTTTGCTATTGATCGTTTCGCTGCCAGGATAAATCGGTGCTTCATATTGATCTGCCTTGGATTTAAGGTAAAATCTTTCGAACCCTTCAATAATTTTCTCGTTGGGAGGATCTTCTGGTTCTTGTGGTTTGTTAATATCACTGACAAAGATGTTCTCCCCCCATTTGATATCCAATCCTTTGTATTCATCGAATTTATTCGCAAATGTAACATCTTCATGTAAAATTTCTTGTCTCTATTAATAACAAAAAATAAATTTCAATTTTATCTTTTGTAAAACACAAAAGTGTGCACGATATCCAGATCTAGGAGATATTTCACTGCAAAATTAAAACTCAACATTCATTTATTGTTCTTTTGCTCGATCTTTAAGTTATCTAACAATTATCTATAATTCTTTCATACTTTCCATTCACTAGTTTGGTTCCTAGTTATGAATATTCAAGTTTCTTGAAAAAACTTTGAGAATTATATAATGATTTATTAGGATATTTCATTTCCAAAAGTCACCCTAGAAATTCAGTGTTAAATTTCGCAAAAACGTCAAATTTTCGAGTCTTTGACGCTAATTCTTTTTAGTTATGTCAAGAAACCGAAAATATTTAAAAGGCCTCTTCTCTATATTGTTTTAGAGAGCTCAGTGTCCTATAATTGATTTCCTAGTATTCGTGTTGGGTTTGGCATTTGGTACTTCCTCTAAACTTCTTATAAAGAAATTGACGGAGTATACCAAGATATTTGGCTATTCCATTTTATATATGGGAGTTTTCCAGGAGTATCTTGAATTTCTTTTTAGGAGATTACAAAGGAATTGAGAGTTTTAAAGGAACTAGACATCTCAGCATCGTCTACCAAAATATCTGATTTCCAAGGGTCAAGTTGAAGTTACGATATTTCCAGAACAAGAAATGCTATGCGAAATTTCCAGGGAGTTAAAGGGGGCTTTACAGGGGGTTGACCCTAAATTTTACTTCGGTTACCCTACCATTAAAAAACAACATTAAAATTTTCAAAAGGGTAGTGAAAGTTTTTTCTTCAGAGACTTTTTCAAGTTTTTCCTTTTTGACATATTTTCAGAATAAAAAACTTAGGCCTGAAAGTCACCCAGTATATTAAAGTATATTAATATAGAATAGCCCATTGTCTTTAATTTCTGAATGCCCAAAGGGTCTCCCTCAAGTTCAGTTTGGAAAAATAAAAAAATGATACAGACTAAAAAATGAGTTCACTAACCTTAAAGCTCGAGTATTCTTCTAAAATGGGTCCTTTCGACATTTTGGCATCATCTCTGAGATTATAGTCAATCAATCCAGCCACAGCTTTGATAGTGACCATGAAGTCGGCTTCTGGATTCAATTCATGCCAATTGTTCGGGGCAATATCATTTAAAAGCTTTCCAGCTCGGTGGAGGCTACTCTTGTAGAACTTCTCTTGCTTGTCGGGGAGTGTAGTCAAGACCAAAAAGTGCGGATGATCTTTGGTATTTGGATTAACATATTTCATGTATTCAGCTTTATTTGTTTGAGTGCAAATTCCATCAGTTATCAAAACCAGAAAGCGATTTTCGTTGGCTTTTTTCTCTCCGCCAAACAACTCATCTTTCGTTCTCACAAATTTGATGGCATCAAGAAGAAGCGTCTTCTCACTTGAGTCGAAAGATTCGATGATGTATTGGCCCCTCTTTTGATCCATTTTATCCGTAAACAGTTTCAGGGGTACTTGACTTTCTTCACCTCCAAAACGTACAACAGCTGTTTGGTACTCCATTCTCTTGAGAGATTCAAGTAGAACGATCAATATGTTGAGAGCCAATGCCAACTTCTTTCCATTCATGCTGCCTGAATTGTCGACCAAAAATACAAATTTGTTGATTTGTTTGTGATTGAGTTTCTTACGAATGTGCTCCACTTTCCCATCTTTGTTGATTCTTTTAATTTCTGTCATTATTCGAATACAAGCTGTTTGAAACTGTCGACTGACTTTTGCCAGGTAAGTGTACTTTAATTTATCTGGCTCCATTTCCCTCAATTCTTCCGTGCCTTCGAATTCAGCTACCTCACTCGCCTTTTCGTCATTGTCATCAATATCTTTGACCCAATCATAAGCAAGACTTTGACTTAATTGTCTCTGATCTCCTCTTGAAATTCGTACTGTTTCTGTATTTCGTTTGAGTCCTTGGCCTTGCTGAGCAAAAGATACGTTTCCTCCATGGTTTGTAGACTCACCAGTCCCGAACTTCCCATCAACTTTCCGCACCGTTGTATTTAGTGGCAGGTTGAATATTTCTTTGTTTTCACTCTTTCCTCCTTTGGTTTTCTTCTGATTTATCTCTCGATCGTCATTTGGAAGAAAATCGGAATCTTGCAAGACAGCTTGACGTGTACCAAAATTGACGCCTAAGTCATTCGTTGTAAAGGCTGATATAACCATTTCACCCATAAAATTGTGATTTGTGAAAGCTTCTGTAGCCTTCGAGGCGTTATTTCTAGCCTGTTCATTGACTCTTCGACGAATTTCGTCCAAATTTTTTAGCTTCGGAATCTCGTAATCATAGACTGTATTCTTCAGTTTGAGGTTGATACCAAGAGATTCAAATCTTTTTGCAAATGTCTTTTGTCTGTTGTCATCGACACAATTCATAACAGTGACCAGGTTCTTCTTTGCAGTATCTTGAAGTTGATTGAATATCGATTTTAACATCCCATTGATTTGATTTGCTTCCCAAATGAACCTAACAGTTTGAATGCACTTCCATCTCTGCACCAAGGATTTGAAAATTCGAATAGCTTGCGTATCGAAGTGTTCCACAACTTGAAAATTGATCGTCAAAACTTCAAGTAGTTTCTGTATTTTGATATCAAATTCGTCACATTCCTTGATAATTGAGATCAGCGTTGGAAGATTGATTCTCACACCAAAAGGTTCCTCTTGGATTCTTCTCCAGAAATCAAAGCTATTGATATTAGCGACAATGTTTTCTGCTTCTAGCAAGTCTTTATCGATATTTTTTAGCATTTTATCTAAATCATCTTTGGACATGGGTGACAGTAATTCTTTTTGGCGAGGGCTTTCTGGAGATGAATCTTTGGGAACCCCAACAACAACAGCGGTTTCCTTTTTCGGAAGATTGGTGATATGAATTTCATTTTCTAGAGAAAGTTCATTTTCTTTGGATACAGTCGTTGGTTTGTCAATAAATTCGTAGTTTTGCGATTCTAGATAATGTTGTTCATAAGCAGACGCCTCTTGATAAAGTTTCCTCGTTATCTGATGGAAAGCAACAACAGAAAAGACTAGAAGACTGCTTTCAACAAATCGACCGGAATCAGCTTTCTCACTAAGAAACAAAGTAAACATCGACATGAAAAGGGTACGATTCTTGGCGTGATCATGATTGAAATGGTTTGTTATCTCAGACATGCAGGATGCCAAGTCCTCTATCATCTTAGTTGTCACTGTTGGCGTTTTATAGTTGACTTGTCTCAAAATTTGGTCTAAATGAAACACCTGTTTCCATGTAGCAGCATCACAAAAGCCGTCGATTGAGAATCGATCTGCGTCAGACAAAGCACATGTTAGTTCAATTAAATCATCTGTTGACAGTTTGGACTTAGAGTTTTTAATTCCTGTTATTGTGGCATTCCTCTTTAGCTCTTCATCCTGGCATAATATCTTGAAAATTTCCAAAACTGGGCCATAGTTTTTTTTGCTCTTTTCTTTCTTCTCACTTTTGTAAAAAACAGACATGGCTTTGAAATGCCTTTGTACAATTGGGTGAAAGGAGCCAGAATTTGATAACTTGATTAACGCTTTTTCCAATTCTTCTTTTTCTGGGAGGCTTATTTTCAATGTTTCGATATTTTCAATCATTGCACAATTCTCTTCTCCAATGAAACTTAATTCGTGTGTCATTTTGCTGCAGCTAGGCGCATATTTTCCAGATCTTGAGTGCAAAATCAAATACTTTGAGAATGTGACAGCATCCTTTGTGGAGGGATAAAACTTCAAAGGAGATGATAACAACCAATCCATGAAGCAAATATCTTTTGAATCGTAGCTCTCCCTCTCACAATACTTCTGTACAGAGATGTGAAGGCTCTTTGCTAAAGATAGTAGTCTCCAAGAAGCCGGACAATTGCTTTTGTAATCCATAAAAGCATCGTACACATCAGATTTGGTTTGAAATCCTATCTTGGAAATTTGATCAGCATGTTGATACATCACTGTAAGAAGTCGAGCTTGTTGACCAATCAATGAATTTCCACCGATAACCGTTATTGCCTCATTGATGTAAAGCATTTTTTCGTTTCTTGATTTCAAAGGATGATCTTTAACAATAAACTTCTCCAAAGACGCGATTTGCCATGACATTTCGTGAGGAATAATCCCTTTTAATTTACCAATGTAGTTAAAAAGATCGATTTCATTTCTTTTGTCTTTCTCTGAGAAATGAGTTAATGCTTCTTTTATACTGTTAATCTGATCGTAGGGAAAACCTATTGATGTACAAACTGCGTTGAAAGCTTCAGAAACGTTTTTGCATTCAGATTTTCTCATCATTTCAACAATTTCTTCGTGGCGATCAATATCTTCTATGATCCGAAGCTCCTCTTTATCTTCTGCTATCTTGAGATGACAATAATGACCAATCTTCACCAGACTGGATACTGTTGGGTCAACTTGATCCAAAATTTTTGTCAACATCGTGAAAAATGAATCTTTTGATTTGATGATTTCAAGAATGTCTCCCACTATGCCACCATCCAATTCGACCTTCTTGCAAACTGCTGATAACCGTTTTTTGTAATTCGTACACTTCCATACATCCTTATATTTTGTTTCGAAATCTTTGTACAAGTTGGTAAATTCTTTGGCCAATTCTTGCCCAAAATGTCCTTCTACGTGATGTAATAAAGCTTTAAATGTATGTGATTCTTTATGGTCATTCAGTACAGATAAACCGACACTATCCAATAGCGTTAAAAGTGGTGCCAATGAGTTCAGATCGACATCTGGGATGCTTTCAAAATTGATATGTTGGGCAGTAGATATTGAGTCGGCAAAGCTTACACCTTCGCATAATTTGACAAAACTATCCCTCAAATTCTCCACATCGTGGACTTCACGATCTGACTCATTGGACCTCAGAGGTTGAACGAAAGTCCAGATATCTTTAAAGGAATGCGTCTCAGAGTTTGTGTTTGTTGAAAGGAACTCTTGCAATAGTTCCGCAACTGCCTCTAATTTCTGCTTCGTATTTTCGTTGTTCATCAACATAATAACAGCTTTCAAAACAGCACTTTCGTTCCTTTTACTCAACTCCTCAAAAAAAATGCTTATGGCTTCAGTTTCTCCATGCGGTTCAAACAACTGCACCATCTTTGAAACATCGGTGAGAGAACAACTGTCATGATAAGTTTTGTATTCCTTATCGATGGTTTGATAAAGATCATTACCCAGCGTCGATGCTTCAATATCTGACATCTTCTCTTTGTTCAGATTCTTTGAATCAGACAAAGCGCAATTTGCGACATTCACTGTTTTTGGATGCTTCTTCATTTCTTTGATTATTGTATCCAGCTCGTTTAACTTTTTCGAAAAGTTGCGTCCAAACAGATCAACATCAGAGAGCTTCGTAGTTTGGTTTTGTGACCTCTCAGGCAAGTTTCTCTGAAATAGTACTTTCAATATCGAGGCTGTTTTAAAGGTTCCAAGGTTAGAACTGAATGGTTTTGCTTGAAGCACATTTAAAATCCATCTGAACTTTGCTTCAAGGTCATATATGTTAGAATTCTGAAACAACTGCAATGATTCGAACCAATCTTCACTATCACCGTAGTAATGAGTATAGATTTTGGCGAGCAACTTTTGTGTACCAATAACTGTTTTTGTTTGTGCAGCGAAATCAAGCATTGCTTTGAAAGGGTAGATACCATTACTGTCGCAAAGATTGATGGCGATCGACTCAGCTTTTTTTTTCTTCTGTTTTTGCGTAGAGAAATTTGAAAGCAATTCTGCGTCTTCTCTGTTGAAACTGGTTGGGAAGTTGAAAGATAAGAATTCCATCATTGCCTTCGAATCTTCGCTGCGTATGTTCTGTATGATACAATCCAGTGAATATATATCCTGATTTAGAATCGCTTTAAAAGCAAACGGTAGAACTGCTGATGTAATGATTTTTGTTGATTCTTGTAAGAGCAAGAAAATCAAATCTGCAAAGCATGAAGAATATGAAGATGCATCAAATACAGAGCCACATTCAATGGGAGGAGAAATAGCAGACTGAAACTTTATGACAGGTAGTTCAAGCTTTGAAAGACCACCTGTCCTTATATGCAGTACATCACAGGGCGTTTCACCATTTGGTTGACATTCAAGTATTGTAACAGAGTTAGGAGACATATAGACAAATCTTGAGGATAGACCAGACCAATTACATGTACCACTCCATCCATTATCCGTATTCGAAACAACAACATTAGCTTTGGATCTGTGACACATATCAAGTACGTTTGATGAGGTTATGAACATCGGTTCTGCAACATGAAGAGATATCTTTATAATTTGTTTTGCAACTCTGCAGTTGGTATCAAAAAGGAGAAATCCTTCTTTAACATTGATTTGTGGTCTAATCAATATGTCCAATTCAGTGGTGTGGTGTGGTTTGATTGTAATTGGCAAAGAAGGTACAATGCATTTCAGTCCAAAACCTTCGATGGAGTTGATTTCCAAAGATTGACAAACAGCACGAATTGAAAGTTTGCGTTTCACGATTGCATTGGTTGTCAGATTGAAGTAACATGGTGAAGGTGAAATTGTTTCAATTTGAGGCCAGCCAACGTTCAGGGCAAAGGTAATCGGAGTTTTCTCAATTTCATTCCCATTCTCATCATAAGAAATGATGTCGAGATAAGCATTTGTTACTTTGTCATTCTGTGCATGTATCTGTATTTCTGGACAAAATTCTTTTTTTGGCTCCAGCAAGATAGATCCTTCTCGTTGGACATTCTTAGTTCTGTCTCGTAATCGAAGAAAGATTTTTAGCCTACAATCACCACTATTTCGAACCCTCAAATCTTTGAAAAATATTTTTTTAAATGGATGGGATGACAATTCGACGTGTTCTGATCGGCTCCCTTTGGAAATCTTTTTGTTATCGAGCCATACTTCTACACTCGGATTCACTAGAGTGTAAGTAACAAGGCATTTGAAATGCTGAGTTTCCGAAAAATAGATGAGAAAACTTTTTTCCTTTGCCTGATCAGCGGATAATTGTAACATGACTTCCTCCTTTGTATCTCGACCAGGTCGGATGATAACTTCTGTTTTGCTCGTTAAGCATTCCTTGTATGGTGATATGAATTTTAATCTTAATGTAGAACTCGTTGGATTCACGAAAGATATTCTTCGGTTTATCGAGGATCCAGGCGTAACCTTTCCCAAGTGTATTATCAAATGTTCACCGTCTACCTTGGTGGTTCCGTTTTCACACTCCATAAGTTGTAATGGGTTGACGTATTCAATGGGTTGAGCCAGCGACAAACAGAATTCTCTTTGTGATACAATGTCATCGCTCGTGTAAGATGTTTTAAGAGTCAGCTCTTCCTTTTTGAGTTTTTCTCCGTCGTCTTTGGTGATATTTGGGATCGGTGAAAAATTGATGATTCTTTGCTCATTTTCAAGCAAGTTTCCATGCGTTTTGGATAATTTGAACAGTTTTGGATTTCCAAACTCGAAGTTACAGGTTTTGGGCGACATCAATACAATTTGTTTCGATTCTGATACAGGAACACCATAAACAATAGGATTGAATTCCACATTCACTTTTTCATGACTGTCAGAATCCAACTTTAATTCCATGAATTTTCGTTTATTAAGAAACATCTTGACAATATCAAGTTCAAAGTCGACGATGTCGTCGATTGCTCGCAAATCTTGAACCATAGTGGCAAATTCTTTTTCTCTAGAATGAAGTGTTGTTACCAGTTGTAGATTCTCTTCGTTTTTGTATTGACTATTCGGTTCCTTTGATATGTTTTTTAATACATTTTGCAGTTTTGCAAGACCTTCTTTTATGGTAGTTGGGTCCTGAATCATCATCGCTTTGAACAAAAGTGAAAAAGACTTCTTTAAATTGTCAATTTCAGTTCTTTCCATTTCTATTAAGCAGTGCTGAGTGGATAGCTTGACGGTGTTTGCATAAGTCTGCTGTTCATCTGACCAAATTTCAGTTATGTCTAGGATTTTCGAATTCCGGGAGACCAGAAAATCCTTTTGAACGCAGATTTTATTGGAAGGTCTTTTTGAGTTTACGTTCCACCGCATAATAAACTCATCAAGCTTTTTGTTCGCCGACTCGACAAAATCTTCTCGAGATTTGAGGAATGCTGAAATATTTTCGCTAATCGGTACCACATCACCAATTTTTTTAATAGCAGCCAATTCATCCTTAATCTCATTACAACTTGAAACCAAATGGTCAACAGCGTCCCTCATTATTTCTTTCATCTCCATCATATTTAACACAACGGAAGATTTATCTTCTTCCGATCCATCATCTTGTGAAATTTCTTCCATAAAACGATTCAATTCATCATTTGGAGGTTTTGTTGGGCGTTTGACAATAGTTGTACGTCGCAGATCATCAATGTCTTTATGAGCCGCTTCAAGAGCACTTTCTACAATTTCACCACGAGGACGTTTCATATCTTCAGCATCTCTCAGGAGTTGATCTTTCACCTCTGTTGCTATTTGATCGGTATGCAAATGTCTCATCTTTGTACAGCTATACCGATATTCCATTGAAAAGGGATCGTGTTTATGTTTGATTTTTTGATTGTATACGTTTTCTCGTGCAGATAAGACTAAAATATCTTCAAAATCAAGGTTGGCACTGCTGTCTTTGATGCTGCTGTCTTTGATGCTGCTGTTTTCTTCAGCTGTTTCCTCTTCCTTGATTGTAATAGATATATTCAGATTTTCTTCATTGGAAACTATTCTGAAATGGTCCCGTTCGGTATCAAAATCAAAGTCGTAATCGAGTAAGTCGATAAATCTAACCCATCTTTTGAACTTGCAATCCATGACAACCTCTTCTGTCAAATCTTTTGTCTTAACAATGTACTTGATCTTCCTGCCATCCAATTCTCTCGCGTATTTACCTCCACAGGTCAGTGATTTTAAGGTTAATTCGAATTCGTAAACATCGTGCCATTTCAATCCAGTCATTTGCTCGCCTATTTCAATATCACCTTTGTCTTTGAATCGATCGACCTCGTTCAGGAAACGGGTGGTGAGTAGGTTCAACTTGTTATCATACTCATCGATATTGTGTTTTTCACAAACTAATAAAGCCATTGCTAGACTTGTCCAAATATTTTCTATACTTGTTTTTGACGACTTGACGAAGTTCTCGTACTTATTCATATTGAGCTGGTATTGGTTTTCTGCATCCTTTTCTTTTTCGCGAATAGTATTTGCCTTTTTCTCATGAAAGGTCTTTTTAGCCTCCAATCTCAACTGTAGCAATTCATCCCAATGATTGTCCCAAGAACTGATTGTGTCTGACAGAGTTTTAAGACAAGATTCCAAGATTTCCATTGGGAGTACGTCATTCATGATATTTGTGATGTAAATAATGCTTGCTTCGCGAACCAAGTGAAAAAAACCGGTATCTGACAAAAAACCATCATTGATGATATCTTCCAGATTATTTTTGTCAGCAAGACTGTTGTGAAGTGTTCCCATGAATTTCAAAACCTGGTAAATTATCTGGTTGTAGCGTTCTTCACTATTTTTGCAAAGATGTCGATTTTTGAATGCGGTTTTCGAGTATTTGATGATCTGCTTCATTGCACCTCCGATAAATTTGGATAAAATAATTTCAGCATTTAGTATTTGGGATGTACCATCTTTTTGGTTTTCTTTGTTTAGAGGCACTACCGCTTCAATTCTTTTCAGGTGGTATTTCATAGCCAAAGAAACAGCCATCTCTTCAAAAAAATCATTACTTTTGTTGAGAGCTGCTACCAGTTTTGCGTCTTCTTTCACTAATGACAGTAGCAATTTCTTCGAGTCCCTCAACTTGAACAAGGTAAACCTTTCAACGTCACTTGCACCAAACGGAGTTTCCGAATACTTGATCAACTTCAAGGCGAAATCTTCACTCGACATTGATAACGTCTTATGCTTCGGTTTTGATATGACGTAAATTTCCACAAACGTCGACAGCATTTTCACCAAAATCCTACAATGTTTAATAGAAGGGGTATGTTTTGTGAACAACTGAACAATTTCTTGCAAAAAGAATTTCCACGTTTGAAGAAAGCATGATATGTTGAGCAATTCAACCAAGCAGGAACTGGCATCTGTTTCAAATACTTGCTCTGCTGGACTGAATACATCTTTCAATGTGGAAAACGATATGGTACCGTCTTCAAAATGCAGCGTCTTGTTTTCTGTCTCCATCATCTCCATCAACCTCTTGCTTTCAGCTATACCAATGTCCGATTCATTGATGCCAGCTCTTTCCAAGAAGCCTTCTTCGAAATATTGTGATAAATCGTAGGCAAAGTACCGGATCAGGTTAAGAGTGATTTTCATCAAATGGTCGATGCGAATAGCTGTTAAACTTTGACCGTCGTTGGTCCAGCAATTCACTTCCACTTTCAGTGCAAATTGTTTGTATCCTTTCAAGAATAGCCATATATGTTTTGGTCAATTCGTTTTTAAGACCGATGAGATGAGGTCTCAAGCTTTGGATATCTGATTGAACAGACTTTCTATAACGCTCTTGTTCTCGAAGAATTTTCTTTTGACATTCTTCCATTTGATGTAGTACTTTTCTGTACTTGTGGCTGTACTCATCTTTCTTGGTAAAATTCTGATCTGCGTCACTGTCAGATATTCTGTCTTCCAATGATTTCTTTTCACCGTTCTTTTGAGATAGTTCGTTGTTCAGCTTGTCCAGTTCTTTCGAATAATTGTAACTGTTTTTTCCACCAAAGAAGTGCTGCATCCTTTTTACATCCAGAAGTTCCAACTCTTCGAGATACTCAATGTTATCTTCCATACATGACCAGAAATTTAGCAGCAAATGCAAGTAAGAAACATTGCTGTAAATTATTTTGGCTATCGATGTTCGCTTTTCACGACAACTGGCCAGTTTGGTAATTAACTCAAAGCATTCTTTAGCAACTCTGTCGATGGTAGTATCCTTTAGTATGGAAATACCAGCTACTGAGAAGTGACTCCTGACTGATTGTACAAACATTTCTTCATTCAAGAACTGGCAATTTTCATCTTCTGTTTGTTTGCAGAACTGTAATGTGATAAAAGGATCTCCTGTGAAAAATTGCAAAAAGTCCTCCATATGAAGATAGTCCATCGCAGCCATTGGTAATTGTTGTCTCTCTTTACATAGAAACAAGTGTTGATCGAAGTACTGGGAGGCTTGATGCGAGTTTTGAAGACTTTTCCAGAGTTGCCCTAATTGAACCGGTGATGAGGAGGTGCCGAGATAGTTGAAGTCTATGAGTGATTTTAAGGATGAAAAATTCAGATTGTTCAGCGATTTCATCCGTTCTTTGAATAATGCATTACAAAGGCGTTTCAAATTGATCTCGATTTCTTCGCTATTATTTTCATTCACGTTAACTTCTATCTTGTTGATAAGTATCAAGCACTCAGGTAAATCAATCCCCTTCATTATCGAAGCCAAAACATTGCTGATGTTTTTATCGATGGTATTTTCTTTCACCGAACCCAAACACTCAATTACTCCACTGATGGCAATCTTCGAAGAGCTGCATTTCCGCAAATTCTCCAAAAGTTTCCCATATTCTTGTACATTTTCTTTACCATCCAGTGATTTGATTTGTGACAATAAGCAGTCCATTAAACCTTTCATCATTGCTTTGTAGTCAGGATACTTTTGTCGGCAGCTTAACCATTTTTGAAAATGCTCTTTTGCTTCAGGAGTCATGGATGTTTGCAGGGCAGCAAAAGAAGAGTATGAATCACCAAGCAAGTACTCCATATAATCTTTGTTGTCCATTGATAATATTCGTTCTTTCTCCTTTCTATTTTCTTCCGTTGTAAGTGGAAGGAATTTGAATGACAAAGTTGTTTCATCAACATCTAAATCAGGAGGTTTTTTCATCCAAGGAAGATCCAGACTGCTGTCAGAGTTCCTTTCTTTCTTCACTTTTTCGCACACATCATCAATTTCTTTGATAACAGCGACAATATCATTATCTAAGCAAAACCATTGTTCCTTTTCAACACGTGACGATGTAATAGACGATAATTCTTGTATGATTGCAGTGATTCGTTGCAGGAACTGGTGAAAGCCGAACCGAAAAGCTTTTTCGTTGGCATCTTTTAGCCTTTGAATCCCATTATTGATTTGATCATCGGATACCGGTATAAACTTGTAGTGGTCTCTTTGTTCTGATGATATATGGATATCTGGTCTTACTTCACGTTTTGAAACTGAGTATCTTTGTAAGTCGACGTCGAATTTTACTTCTTTGAATATTCCCTCGGTGACATGTTTTTCACAGAAACTATTGATCATATCTTCGATTTTCTTCAGGTACTGTTCCAGATTCGACACCGGTCTTGCCATCCCATTTTTAATGGTAAAGCCTTGCATTAATAATTGCACACAATTTTCTATCAATTGAACAGCTGTACATGTGTAGTTGAATGCTTCACATTTTGTATCACCTCTTACTGAATAAAGATAAATTTGGTTGATGATCTTTTTCAACTGATCATGAAGTTGGCAGACAACAAAACAATTTACAACATCTTCTTCATAGCAAATTCCTTTCAAGGTAGTTATAGTTTTCATCTTTGGGAATATTGATTCGTTTTCTTTAAAAAAATGTAAGAGTTGAGTCTTTTCCCTGATTGTCGTTGGTGTTAGTTCCTTCATCAGAGATTGCATGCGCTTTGCCAATTTATTGTCGGTGGTCTTCATTTTTTCAATAAACTTAGCAGCATCTTTAATGCTGTCAGCTCTACAATACTCAAAAAATACATTCAATTCATCAATCACAGTTTTGAAACTTGGTGAATAAGTAGTCGTTTCCAGCTTTAGTTGTTGAAGCGCTGTGGCTTTCAATTCATTAATGTCTTCGTCTTTAACGATCATTTGGTTGTAGGTCAATCCGTCCTCTGAATAATTAGAAATGAAGTAGCCAATTGCGAGGTATTCGTCTGATTGATCGCAGAAGTTTTCGACAGAAACGATCCTTGATTCGACCATACGCGACGGATATTGTATGGAGCAAAATTGTTTGCAGGCGTCGAGTGTTTGATTTATCTGGAATTCTTCTCTCTGAATCGATGCAAAATATGTTACATCAACACTTTCTTTTTTCAGGAATGGATTGATGATGACGAGCTCGCCATTTTCTAGAGAAATACCAAGGATAAGTTCTTCGTTGATGTCAGTATCTAGAAATGTATCTGCTGATATATCACTTTGAAACGAGAGCTTTGTTTTCCATTTGTTTGTGATCATGGGCAAAATGTATTTGAAGAAACAAATGAGGTCGGTTGCCAGTTGCATCATATTTAAATCGGAATGGAGTTCAACTTCGCTAAGGTTTATTTGCTTTCTCTGATTAACTTGCTTCGTCCAAAGTTGTACCAGACTTTGACGGAAGTTCTCGATCAAAAGATGCCCAATTTTATTTGCGTTTGGAAGTTCCTCAGTTTCAATGGTCAAAAGATCTTCTTTTATTGCTTGCTTATCTTCGGTTAGACCTTCATTGGTCAGCACTCTGTCGTCATCATCATCGATGATCTCAAATGTGGAATCAGGTAACTCGTTCCAGCATGTGAATCCTTTCATACATTTATCGATAACTTGAAGCACCATTTCACAAAACTCCAGTTCAAATACTTTATATGTGTCAAACATTTTGCTGGGTTTTTCTAAGGCTATCAATGGCATTTTTGTCATGCAGTGATACTTGATGCCAAGAAATTCTGTTTTGATCAGTGATTCAAGTGTATTGTTTGATACGAAGAAATCCAACTTTCTTTGCATTTCAGCTAATATGTCTGCAATTAACTGATGTCTGGATTGCGATAATTTCTGCAATGGAGTGGTATACACCTGTTCAAGTTTAGCATGAAAATATTTCAACATCTGTGATTTTTGGTCATCTGACTTTGTTTCCATCAAAGAAGCTTCTGTTTCTGCGATATCTGACAATAGAAGGCGGTGTTCATCAGTAGCTAGCTGGGAGAGATAGTTGTTGAAAGTTGAAATAAAAGATAGCTTTTGAAGGATAGCACATATTTCTTCCGATTTCGTTGCTAGCATTTTGTCGGAGGGAGTTGACTTCAGTAAATTGTGAACATTTTGAGCGAGATATTTCAATAAGTAATATTTCCCTAGCAGCGAGAAAAGGATTCGGTTCTTTACCTTTCCATCAGCAAAACTGGCATTTTGGACGTAAGCATGGACAGTTGATGTAAAGTGGTCTTCTGCCAATGTAACTTTAGACATAGTTCTTTCCGGCACCCCAAAAGAATTAATATTGGTACATACTTTGATGGAATTGACAAGATCTCTTAATATTAAAGAGTTCGCCTTGCCAAGTGAAAGATGCAAATCTGGTACTTGCAGAGATTCCAGTAATGGGCTAACACTGTGGATAACTTTGTGAACAAGTTGAGTTAAAGATTCACTTTCAATACTCAAATCAACATTATCCATAAAATAACCAACGGCTTCAAGAACTGCAACAACAAACTCGCCGAAACGAATAGAGACTTCGTCAGAATCGCATAATGATGATCTGAAGGATAGCTTGCTTTCCCGTTCTCCTGAGAATGATGGACTGCCAAGGATATTCAAATACTCTTCTAAGGCCAGGTTGACATTGCTTTTGGTTTGGATCGCGTTGAAATAACACCTTTCAATGGCTGTTGTCAAAGACATGAGCAAGGTACACCCTTGAAGTTTATGTCGACTTAGTGTTACTTTGGCAACGGTTAAAAGGTTTCGTACATTGAAGCTGTAATTGTTGATAGTTGAAATCTTCTTCTGTCTTTGAAACTCTATCATTTTTTTATGAAACTTCAAAATGATAGACACAAATGTCTCTGAATTTTCTAAATGTTGGAAATGTTGTCCGAGAATGTCAAATGCAGGGGTTGATTCCAGTGTTTTATCAGTATCTAGGGATGTAGGAATATCGAGCCTTTTCAGATTGATTGTAATGCATCGATTAAGAATAGCCGTGCTGAGGTTATTTCCTTTTCTCTCTGTGTTGAATGTTGCAAGAAAACGAAACTCTTTGTGAATTTTACCATTCTTTCTTGAGAGGCTTTCCATCTTTGCTCCCTCGCATAGTTCAAGTTCAGGCTCTGCTTCTAGGAGGGAATTCAGTCGTTCCAACACATCACCAGGAGCTTGACCAATGTTATCCAGCAAAAACCAATGGCCATTCCTGATGGCTTCCAAGAGTGGCCCTTCTACGAATACAAAATGAACATCACTTTGACAATACGATGTTATCATCGAGTTGACTTTCTCCATTTCATCCACTAACTTTAGTCCCAAATCATTTCGCTTCAGCATACCTTTATTCTCAAGATTTTCAAAAAGTGTATTCAAAGCTGAAATACAGCTTTGCATAGCCAATTTATTGCTTTGGTTTTCTTCGATCATTCCCACATTCAAAATTGCATTGAATTTAAAGAAGATCTCAGCAAGTTCATCAAGCACATTGCCATCCCTAAGTGTGACCATGCACATCAGTAAAAGATCTTTCGAAACCTTTCTTAGCCAAAAATGCATTTTTTCGAAAACACTCTTAGCGTTGCTAACTGTCCAAGAACCAATGAGATCGCTAGTCGTTGTATCTTTTGTTGCTGGAAAAATGATCAGCTTCCGCCTGCAGATTTGCGACAGATGTCTGACAAGTGAAGTCTTTCCAGCCGAATTTCCACCTTGCAACATAATGGCCAGTCCAGTATGAATTGCTGCACCAATATCTACAAGGTTTTGACAGACAAAGTTTGAAACATTGAAGGAGCTGGTTGAACTGTACTCTCCTTTTGTGATATAAAGATGACCAATCCTTGCAAATGCTTTCAGTTCTGTCTCAATCGTGCATTCTGTATTGCTGGATTTTGCTGAGGATACAAATGTTTTCTTGATTGCATTTTGAACTTCATTTTGATCAGTTTCTTTACTGAAGCGTTTCCCGTAGATGAGATTCAGGTTTGTTCTGATACATTCGTTTTGTACATCATTCTCTTTAGTCGATTCACTGGAACTAGATTTTCCTAGTCGATGAAACTCGGATGTTTTCTCCATCAATAGAATAAACTTTTCAAGATCTCTCAGGTTAAACGGTTCTTGTTTTGAGCAAAGTTTGCTGCTTTTCGCATCTTTACACATCTCAGTATGAAATTGTAACACTTTCTTTTCGTTTTCTTTGCTGATTATGCCATTTTCTCTGGCATCTTTCATTTTGAACTTGCCGATTTCTTTCAATTCATCTTCGTCGAACTGAGTCAGATATATCTTGGTAAAAGATGAATCTACAGAATCAGGGAGTTTACTTCTCCCTCCACCGATTGTTTCAGGATTCTTTGTGGCAAAAATGTGCAACTTCTTTAATTCAATGACTTCGTCGGTTGCTTCATTTCTAAACTCTTTTGCTCCTGTAAACAAAGGCATTAGTTTTTGCAACAGCGAAGGATGAGCCAGATTTAATTCATCAAGCAAGATCCAAGTTTTCTCAGACTGTTTAAGAGCTTTCAACAGAGTTCCTTCCATAAAATTGATTGTTCGTTTACTTCCGTCATCTTCAACAATAGGTAAAAAATTTCCAATTAAATCTTCATAAGTTGTATTGGCACTAAAGTTGATTCGCGTGCATTCAAAGCCCAAAGCTTTTGACAACTCCTTTATAATTTTCGTCTTCCCGACGCCCGGGGGACCATTCAAAAGCAATTTCATTCCACTTGCTGATGCTGCAAACACACGACATAGATTCCGGATTGCTGACTTTGACAAATAAAGATCCAATTTCGGATTGACATCAATCTCGATCTCTGGTGCTGTTGGACAAACCAAAGGCGTTCCGGCAATTCTTGCAAGCTGTAAAGCTCCCATTTTTTCTATTTCGATCAGATTCTTTTCACCGTTTTCTCCCTTGATTACTGAATTCAATTCTGCTTCAAGATTAAAAGTGGAAAGCACTCCTAAACACGGATGTGGGGTAGTTTCACTGTTATATTCGAAAGGCATTTGATCAACCCACAAGAAGATTATACCAATAACAAGGATTTCAATGAAATTACTTTTATTGATAGCGTACAAGCTGTCGACAAATTCTTTCAATCGAAAGATATCTTTTGATGTGATATTGATGCTTACGTTATATGATTTTATAATTCCCATGATCCTTTTAATCTTCTGCATGATACCATCAATATTGTTTATGTCAGGAAAACGCAGCATGGAAACCAGTTCATCATCTGTATAGCATTTGGTCTTGACCACAGTCATTCTGGATAGCAAAGCAGGACTCAAATTCAGTTTTTGACTTCCTCTCTCTTTCGTGTGAACAGTACCAATAATTCTTAATGTTTCTGGTACGGTCATTTCATTGCTTTGAATTTCTTCAACCTCGAGTGTTTTCAGGGTAAAATCTTCATTGAGACAGAATTCGGGTTTCATTGGTTCCAGCAAGTTGTTTATTCTTTCAATGACAGCTTGAGAAGGAAGGTTGAGATCTCTCATGATCAACACCGAACCATCTTTGACAGCTTTTGTACACGGTCCATCTTGAAATAAGAATGTTTGTACAGCAGTATCCGGGTTCATCATAATACGTCCTGTTTCCACAAACACAGCTAAGAACCTTTGGTAAATAAACGACAAACTATACAGCTCTTTTTTCGGAGTCTTCAACCTTTTCATAGCACCAACCAGTGTTGCCATTCTTTCCTTCATCTCTTCCATGAGATAAAAGCATGATTGATATCTTTCTTTAGAAACCTTATTATCGAAAAAAGCTTCTTCACAGTTTTTGTATGACACAGTTGTATCCAAAAAATCTTTCAGTTCATTTTCAAGACTTTCATCAGCAAAACCAATATTGCCAATGACGCTTCTCTCATTGACTTTATCCCCTTCACTTTCAGTTTCTGACTCACGGTTAGTTAGAGAAATGTCACCCTCGCTTTCTTCACTTTCTTCATCATTTGTGAATCCTATTCCTCTCAGTCTTCCACTATCTTCTCCATCGCTATCATCACTTGAAAAAGCATTTGAAAATCCAATGACTCGCCTTTTTTGTTCATCGTCATCATCCTCATCGCTTGCGTCATTGCGCCCAAAGTTTCCAGGGTAAGAATCTTCTTCAAACTGTAAGCCATCTTCACTACCATCATTGCCATCACTTTCGCTCTCACTGGAGGTGTATTCGCTTGCAACATAATCTGATCGGAAATCACTGTCTAGATTATCACTGACATCACTTTCATCGTAAACTTTTTGAGATTGAAGTTGAGTTTTCTCACCAGCCGATGCAAGTTTTTCCAAAGAACTGCTTCCCTCGATTTCCACAACCATCTTTTCCAATTCAAATAGCTTTTCTTCAGCAAAGTCCAGCCTTTCCTCATAAAAAGCAAAATCTGCATGACTTGAATATTTTCGAGTTAATTGGTGACATAAATTTATAAACTGCTTTGAGTTTGTGATACCTAGTCTAAGACACTGCATTTCAGAATAAGGTCGAAGTCTTCCGAGAATATCAGCAGAATCAGTTGAATCGTTACAGAGCGCTGTTTCGATGTCGTTGCGATTTACCATTTTTGCCCAAGTTGATATCAAATGAGACTTGTAAGATGTTGGACCAATTAGCAAAATGGATTCATTGCAGTGTAAAGCAACGCAAATATTCCATAAGTCCTCTTGGAAGCTCTTTGTCGATAGTTTGATTTCTTCTTGTAAATCGTTTGATATTTGTAAAACTTTTGACATTTTATCAGAAACTTGCTCGTTGTTGGCATTTTGAAGTTTGTTCTCTCCAATGAATATGTTTGGTATGCATTTGTTGTCAGAGAACGGAAAGTCGTCGAACGTCTTCCTGAAGATTTCTGCAAGGATACTTTTGTCGGTGTCGTGGTTTATACGAGAGTATAGTAACTCAAAACCAAGTAAGCTTATCTTTGCATCGGGAAATGTTCTCTTCCTATTAAGCCATTTAAATAGGTCACGCAGGGTCAGCTTGCAAAACATATTGCATGGTAAATTCATTTCGGTAAAAATTCTAGCTAGAGTTTTGGAGTGAAGCTTGAAATTAAGATTTCCATCTTCTTTAAATAGAATAGAAGCTTTTCTTTCGATAATTGCTACGATTTCCTTTTCAGAAAACTCTTGGAAGAAAATTTCTGAAAATCTTGATCGCAAACTTTTTGGTAGTTCTTTTCTCCCAGCATAAGTTGCTCCATTTTGTGCCGCAATAAAGCGAAAGTTTGGATGGGCTGATATCACACGGCTACTATTCGGGATTGTGATTTCTTTCTTCCCTTCCAGTAGAGGATAGAGCATATTCAAAACAGCTGGTTCAGCAAGATCAAACTCATCGGCCAGAAAGTAGTAGCCTTTTTCCATAGCTTCAACAAGAGGGCCTTTGGAGTAAGCTCCACCAGGCATAAAGGTACCGACATAATCATTCATCGTTGTACTTTCAGTGTTGTTAATGTACTTCATCGTCGAGCCATTTGTTTTTGCAATATAGTCGACCATACTTGACTTTCCACAAGAAGCAGGACCTTCCAACAAACAAGGGTAGTCGCACAAAATGGCAATAGACAACTTGCAAGCTATCTCATACCTGGAAGGCGAATCAGTTTCAGAGATTACATATTCTCCATTCACGTGTTCATCTGGGGCTACTTTGAGATGTTTTGCATAATTCTTCAAATTACATGAATAGCCTGGGAAATCACGCAGTACTTGTTTGTGCATCTTTTCTCTTTCTTCATTCTGAAACATCCCAAGAAGATGGAGCTCGATTCCAGTATATAACTCACTCAAAGGGTTGTCGTTTGCTTTTAAAGTTACTAATCTGTTTGCAGTTCTCAAGATTCGTTCAAAATGATGGAGGGTAACAGGTTTCCCAGATTCTGCTCTTATTCCGGTGAAGAGTTCGACAAAGCGTTCACCGTGGATTTTCAAACCATCATCTATGATCACATTGAAGATATCCAAAAGTGAAGCTTTTGATTTCAGGGTGTTTTTCATGTGAATGATATTGAATCGGTTGTACAAAGCAGGTGAGAGTTCAGAATTGGTTGTTATGTTGGCTCCTGATAGATGTTCAGATACTCTACTTCCTGGAGGTGTCATAGTAGCGAAAACACGGAAATCCTCCACGGCTCGTTTTTTCTTCTCTTCTTTTTCTTTTGAATCTACGGCATTGTCTTCACGTTGAAGATTTTCTGTAACTGTCCAATGCGGTGGAATTTCAAGAACAGAGTTCAACCTTTCCAGAACAGTACTCTGAGCTTCAGATATATTCTCAATAACTAGCCAATATCCTTCATCGAATGCTTTGGTTACAATACCATCAGACCAAGCAACAACCTTTTCTTTGTCAGGTTCATTCTGACCCACCAAAGCTTCCGGTTCTGTTTCTGGCGTCACATACAAATGCATAACCTTTTTTCCAGACAATCTTGCAAGTGTATCAACAGCAATCGATTTTCCGCAGCCACTTTCACCGGTCAAAAGAACAGGCTGTCTAAAATTAACTGCATCGATGATTTCCGCCCAACAGTCCTCCACCTCTTTTGTAATTGCTTTGGTGTTATGTAGAGGGGATTCTTTTAAATCACTGAGAGGATGAATACTAAAATGATTACGAGCATACTTGCTGATTACATCTTTCACAACGTGCTTATCAGCATCGGATTTCACAATACTTTGATACCTGTTCATCACCGATTGAACTTTGTCTTCAAGCGGTATATCTGACGTCATCATTGAAAGCGTCCATTTGTACAAGGAGTAGCCAACAACTGGTACTTCCTTGACCTTCAAAGCATTTGGTATAAGTTGCTGCACCACGCTCTCATAAACTTTGTTGCTAAACTGCACAAAAATTTCCTTTTCTTTCTCCTTTTGGTCATCCTTTGAGTGTTTTCTTATGAAGATCTCTAAAAAGCCAGGCTGAATGTTTTGGGTTGAAATGTGGCCAACTAGTTCTTTTCCGTCAAATATTTTTTTTTCCCTTTGAGCCTGAGACTTGAAGTATTTTTGAATGACGAGTTTGATTTTGTCTTGATTTTCAGTGTTGCGCAGGCGTGAGGCGTATACAGAGAAAGCAGCATTCCCGATCATTGACATGGTGATTTCAGAATGTCTCCCATTACACAACTCCAAAATACGAGAGGCTTTATTTGTAAGTTTCACAGCATCTCTTATTGTTGTTTTGGCATACGCACATTTGGATTCATCTGTCTTTCTCATTTCAGTTGATATATCGGCATGTAGATTTGTTATCTTGGCAGCAATGGTTGAATGATCAGCTTCAATTGAATATTTGATTTGGTGTAAGGTTTGGAGCAAAATCTCTTTTATCTCATTGTTCTTCGGAGGTTTGATGATAACTGGTGTGAATCTGGATAGCAGAGAAGAGGAATGATTTTCTCTTTTCCCTTTAAACAGACCAGTACTTGGGTTCTGTGTACAAAACAGACGAAATTTGTTGTGCATTTGAATCTCTAGGTACTTCTTGTCGGTATTTTGTTCACCACTTTCAATAGAGTCAGTTGGTAGAATCAATACTGATGTATCAAGTGCACTTTCAATGGATGATAACACGTTGTCTGGTGCTAAGTTAAATTCATCCAATAGTAGCCATGCTCCAAGTTTGAAAGCTAAAGTAAACGGACCTTCTTTAAATTCAACTTGCATTTTCCCACCAATTCTGATAGGAAAAGAAGAACCAAACAAAGACATGATAGAGGTTGACGAAGACAGATTCAATCGAATTAAAGGGACTCCTAGCCTTCTGGCTGCTTCACTGATGATAGCTGTCTTCCCAACACCTGTTTCACCTTCCAACAGCAAATTCAATGGATTCTCAACCACACTCATTATTAAATCCAGGTTTTTCTTCATTGTTTCTGTCTCAATTAGTGGTACTGGTTTGAACACATACTCTTCCAACTCCTTTGGTATGCTTCCCAGAGACCTTTCGGTCAAAATTGGTTGTTTTGTAACAGGTACCTTTTTTGATAGTCTGGAAATTTCATCCTGGCAGTCTTCTGCATTAAATGTTGCCATAGGAAAAGCACGAGATTTGCTTCTGACAAATCTACTCAATACATCCTCAAGGTCATCATTGTTCTTGTGGCTCAATTTCTGACTAGAATTGTTATCTTTCACTAAATAAGCATTGCTCAAACCTTTTTGTTGGCCTTCGTCAAGACCCATAATCGATGCGACGACCAGAATACAGTATTCCTTTATTCCCTGGTCTTGGTGCTTAAAACCACGTAGAAGAATATGAATATTGTGCTCGAATAATTGTTTCAGTCTTACATCTTCGTATCGTGTAAAGATTTCACACAACAGTTTGAAAACGGTCATCATTGCAGCATCATCATGAGACTGTTGAATGGATTCGGTTTGATTAGTTGTGGAGGAGAGCCACTCGGTAGCAAGATCTAAGAGAAAGTGAAGATGTGTTGCTAAACATGGCTTCATCAGCATTTTGACAACTGGTTCAAGGTCTTTCTTGTCAAATCTTCCTGTAAGTAGAGAGGTGGTGAAATCTTTGATATTTTTTTCACGCGAAAGACAACTTGCACTAAATTCTGGATCGGTGTTGTTAATGATGATTATTAAGCATCTAGTGATTTGGTATTTCGTTTCAAGGGAAGTTGAATCGTATTTGATGGCTTGAAAAAGTCTTCTTATTATATCTTTCAAGAATTGGCTATCACGATTCTTCAACTCTGACACTAGATCTGTTCCAATTAACAATTCAAAAACGTAATGAACCAAGGATTCAAGCGCCTCGATGTTACTATTATCTCCAATCCTGATCTTATCCAAATACATCTTGAATAACTTGAAGACTTTCTCACGATCAATTTTGATTTGTAATTTATGAAACTTTTCAACAAGATGAGCTCTCAAGATGTAACCAAGTGGATCAATGACTTTAAAAGTCATTCTCAAACACCAATCTGCTAACTTCGATTGCTCTTCAACTTTGGGTTCTTGTGATAGGATGTCAATGATAACATCTAACCATCCTCTTGACTTTGTCAGCAGGAACATTTCAACAACAGGCTCCATCTTTTGCAGCATTTCACACCAACCTTGACAGTTCAACTGATTTGAGCATTTCTTGTACATCAAGTAGAGAGTATTCCAGAAGAAATCAACAACATCTTCCTGAATGGTAACTGGAATCAGCTGGTGCATGATTTCTAACATATGCAGTTGGTCTTCTGCTTGTACTTGCAGAATAAAGCCTTCTTTAGAAAGAATTTCTTGGACTGACCAATTTGACATTTGTGAAACTGATTTCTTAGACAGTAATCTTCCTCTGATTTCATTCCTATTCTTTCTTGAACAAAGATCTTCGTAGATGAATCTTGCAAACTCTTCGTCTTCGATGTAACACATTTGAAGGAGATATGCGATGTCTAAAGCAAAGAAGTCGTTTGGAAAACCGTTCACCATATCATGACTAGCAATAAGATTGAGAAGCTTACTGATCTCCACTGTTTCCATTTCAGCATTCTCCCCAGCACTTTCTTTATTAATTCTTTCAAGGTAAACATTCTTCAACAGCTTCACTAATATTGAGAAGTGATCTTGTCTTGATTTGAGTTTGTTTCTTGAGTCAGCAAACTTCCGAATGTCATTCTCATTGTACCTTTCTTGCTCTCCACTGCTCCACTTGATAGACAATGATGTCAGCTTTGATTCGATTGCTCTTTCAAATGCTAATACATTTAAGGTCGCGTTACCAAGGAAATCTGTGTGATTTTCCAAGTTGATGTCTATTTCCTCAATTCTTTGCGGCCACAGGTCACAAATTAACCAACTCAAATCATTCACTTTGATTTTGATAAGTTCCAATCTCTGAAATTCATGTAAAAGGTGAAAAAAGGCAGGGTTCTTTTTTCGGTCATATATGCTACCATGGCGGTCGACGGAAAGTTTCTTCAGAAGCACGAGTCCATCACTGGTTGGGACTGATTCGACAATCTTCTTTCTGAAAACTTCTTGGATAGGGAAGTGAACATCAGGTCCTAAAGGAGTTCTAGCATACGCCAACCGAAAGTAAACATCATCTTTTTCTTGTTCACTGAGAACAGTTTCATCTTTCAAAAAATTCACCAGGATAAAGATCAATCTCCATAGCACTTCAATGGGCAATTCTAAGAACGTGTTAAGAAAAGGAATAAAAATTCTACTTAGAAAAGACTTGATGCTGTCAATGTCAGACTCAAGGTGTGCAGCAAAGGAGATGGAAAATTCTTCAATTTTGACCAGGAGGTTCCGGACATGATCAACTTTAATATCTTCTAATTTTCTGATTTTCAGCTTTTTCTTCCCTTTTTTTTCTTCATGGTGACAAAATTCTTGAAACAAAAGTTGCACAATCTCAGTCGAAGTCAATTCTAAAAAGAAGAAGATAAACTTTCAAAGAACTTCTGGGAAGCCACTAGGAAATATATAAGTATACTTGTGTTGAGTACAAAGTATACTTGTGTTTAGTACAGAGTTTACTTGTGTTGAGTACAAAGTATACTTGTGTTGAGTACAAAGTATACTTGTGTTGAGTACAAAGTATACTTGTGTTGAGTACAGAGTTTACTTGTGTTGGGTACAAAGTATACATGTGTTGAGTACAGAACCTTACAGTGCACCGCAAAATTTGCTGAAGAAACAACCATTTTTCTCTAGTTTTGGCAAACATTTTCTCAAATTTCCTACCCTAGAAGTGTAGTTGCAGGAACCTGGGCTTTGTCAGAGCCTCGAAAACCTACCCTTAACGGTCGCACGTCTGGTAGGTCACTATTCGGGGGAAGGGGGTACTAGGGATGACGGGTATGTGGGGTTTAGACCTCTCAAAAGAGACTTTGGCTAAGTTTTTCAAAAATTGAGACCATTAGATGGATTCTTTTGATTTATTAAAAAGTGCAAAAGGCATTTCGGGTTATTAACTCAAAGAGAAAAAAAGTGTTAAGGCATGTCGAATTAATAACTCGAAATGAAAAAACACAAAAAAGAGGCACATTATCTTCGAGTTATATAATCGAGTTAAATATGGCTTCGAGTTAAGAAATTTTCGAGTTATGGCCTTTAACTGGAAATAAAAATTAAACATTTTTATTTCGAGTTAAGTTTTTGAATCGGATTTTCTGTTCACAATTTTATATATAATATATTTATACAGAATACCTGGTTTGGAGGTCAATACGGGTATAAGGGTAAGAGATCAATATTTTCCGTCTTGACCAACAAAACAGTTATATTATTGTGCTTATTTACTGGTGAGTCTCTGTTAATGCTTTTGATTACAAGAAAGTGACATTCTTCCCTGATTTTCGATATTAATTTTTGCTATATTTGTGATGTTTTGCCCCCGATTCATTTTGACGTGCACGTCTTCCCAATAAAAGAAGTCATTGCAACGCTAATTCTTGAAATCGTGTTCTAACTGACGAAATATTCAATGAAACAATTTATATCATCGAAAATCTTTGTGAGTGTAGCCATTTCCTTGAAGTGGTCTTTACGGGATTATATTGACCACTTGAGGACTCATCAAAAGAGCGCATTTGACTTGTATTCACCTAACCAGTTAATATAACTCAAAATTAAAATGCTGCATAAAGATTTCGAGTTATTTTCTCATACTTAAATCGAAATTAAAATGATGTATAAAAACTTCGAGTTATTTAGCTGGAATAAACTCCGTTAACAAAATGCCAAAAATTAGAGTTTATAAACTTAATAAGGGGTATCGCAAGAAGCCTTTACATTGTATGATGGCCATCTGATATACCTACACCCACACCCGGTATTTTTTATATTCATTGGGTAAGAAAGTATCTGGAAGTTTAAAATGTTAAATTGAGTTTTTAAGACATCCCTGTTTCAGTGACCCGGTTGAATCATTAAGGCAGTGGGGGTACAAAATTCTAACATTAACTATATTGAGGTTCTATTTACATGAAAATGCAATGCTTGTTATGTGAGGGTACATACAAAGTTCTATATTTTTGACTCAAGAATCAATGAAAAATCAATCGAATGACAAGTTAACATTAAATCTTTATGGCAAGGAAGCTTTTTTTCAAATAGCATGGAGACACGACAAAATTTTAGTAGTTTTCCGACTGACGAATTCGATGTCTCTTTTGTCCAATTGGGGGTTTAATACGCCCCTATCATACAGCCCCGTCAGTGATGAAAGATTACGTTCAAATTTCATGGATATAGAAATTCGTTTCAATTTTCTAGCTAAGGATTTGATTTCTATTTTTTCAAAATCGAAAAATCCAGTGGAGAAGGCAAATTAACATTAAAATTTTAAATGGGGATGAAAATATCTCTCTTTTTTCAATGGGACAATTTTTGAAACAGAATTTACCACCGGGGGGGAGGGGGGGGGGCGAATTTTGGACCGATTTTTTCAGTAGATGTGGGATCCCTGTAAGGCTATGGTGGGCTGGTAAATAATTTCGTCCAGGTACTAAAGAACAATGGAATGAAACGGAACACTCAAATTATAAACTACTGAAAAAAATAAGCGGGAGAGTCTATTCGGGTGATAGAATTATCTTTGCCATATTTATAATGGCTATCAATTGCACTATCAGATTACCAAGAAGCATTAATTTCATCGAGAGAATCAGCAAAGAAATGACTCAACTTGTTAAGCAAATTTCTGCTAAACCCCTGATGTGGAAACCTCTGCTTTCATCGCTCCTGCTGCAGAATCACCAGAACTAAGACCTCCTAGTGCAAAATCACCAGAACCATAACCCCCTGCTGTGCATAATCATCAGAATACCAGAATTACCAGGTCCTGTTAAAAAGTCACCAGAATCAACAGAACCAAGCCTTGATACAGAACCACCAGAACCATCAAGTCTTGCAGAATCACCAGAAAAACCAAGCCTTGCTACAAAATCACCAGAACCACCAAGTCTTGCAGAATTACCAGAAACACCAAGCCTTGCTATAAAATCACCAGAATCAAGTCTAGCTGCAGAGTCAGTGTTCAAAATCAGAGCTCTGAAGGCCACCGTTTTCAACTGGTTACCACTCGTACACAAAAAAAACTTCGAGTTAAAACACACAATCTAACTCGATAGAATTATCCAAGACAAAAACTTTGAGTTAAAACACTAATTTAACTCGATGAAATTATTCAACACAAATATTTCGAATTATATCAGTCAATTTAACTCGTATAAATTAAATGACGTATAAAAATTTCGGGTTATATAACTCGAGATAAAAATTGTGAACAAAAAATCCGAGTCAACTCGAAAGAAAAATGTTTCAATTTTATTTCCAGTTATAGACCATAACTCGAAAATTTCTAAACTCGAAGCAATATAACTCATTAATATAACTGGAAGATTATGTGCCACGTTATTATAACGAAAATTTAAGGTTTCTTTTTCATTTCGACTTAAAGGTACTAGCCGGCTATATAAGGGTAGTATCTTGGTCTTGCGCCGGCGTGCTGACAATGCACGGATATTAGCT
>JAUJPO010050907.1:0-15294 GCA_032270745.1 Tiaropsis multicirrata
AAAAACATAAAGTTAAAGGAAAGTGAATTTCTTAGATCCCAAGGGACATTTGAAATTTAACCTGCATTCTAGGGGCCATCTACTATAGAGAATCTGACTAAAACAAAATGTGATAACCCAGGGTGGCCACACTTTTTCAATGAGAAAAATCCAGCCTTTTTGATCCAACATCTTTTTCCAGCATTTACGGATTGAAAGACGTACATTTTTCCAGCCCAAGTTCTGAAACATGCACTGTTTTCCAGCTTAGCCAATTGAAAGACTTGGCCATAAGCTAAGAATAATTTTACAAAGTATTTCTACCGAAAGTCCTAATAATCATAACAAGACTTTCATTTTTTATTTCTACCTATAAGAAAATTTTTGAAAATTGATACTCGCAGAGAGCTATAAAATATTTGATTGAAAAATGATTTTCCAGATTTTTTAGCCCTTTTAGCCCTAAAAAGGTACTTTTTCCAGTAATAGCTATTTTTCCAGCTTTTCCAGTTTTTCAGTCCCTGTGGCCACCCTGTAACCCTAACCCGCCGATTCTTTTCGATTCTTTCAAAGCTCTTAGTTCACCCTATTCATGGTGATACAAACACAATCAATAGATAATCGATATTTAAGGATATCCAGGGTCAGACAAACCTTTAAAGTATCGATTGGTCATCAATTAACTATAAAATATCGATTTTATATATACAGTAATTGTAATTTTTTAACCCAGACTGTCTTAATCAAACTTAATTTGAAGACAAAGGTTCCGCGATTAATTTTGAATTTGGTTACTCAAACTTTATAGAAAATAAAAGAATTGTGTTTAAATTTGATTAAGCTACAATTAGTAAAAAGAGTACTGACAAATTCTTAATCGAGCCACGATATTGCAAAAACTTGACAGAGTTAATTTATAGTTTGAACTTAATTGAACTTTTATTCTGCTGACAAAGTTTGATATAAGTTTGACAAAGTCCTACTAAAAACTTGTTCGATTAGTTTGATTAATATAATCTGGTTTAACTAATCAATGAATCTATGTTCAATCAGGGTTTGTGAAAAGAGGAGACGAAATGACGGATCTGTCTTTGTTCGAGGTTTGGATGCATTTGTTTTAAAAAGCGTGCATTTCTTTTATAAATTTACAAAAGAAACATTTCTAAATACATCATCAACTACTTTTATGTGTCCGATGCTAGTACCCACAAAAGAATTCAATTTGAAAGAGATTTGATGGTTTTACTTTGTATTTCTAAGGGCTAGTTGCCTCATTTCGTATCCTCTTTTCACGAACCCTGTTTCAATCCTCCAAAGCAGACGGTAAAGTCGTTACTTTTGTGATGTGCTTTAGGTACAAAAACACCAAAAATGAATCCCACGTAGGGGCCGTTTTCTCAAAAGCCAGCGACATACCCCGCCCGTCGGACCATAAAAATCAGTATCAAAAATCGTGAAAAAAAAAACACAAAAGTAGACTAAAATTCCAAATACTTTCCTCCGATTTTTAAGAACAAGACCGCTAAATGAACGTCCTAGATTTGGGAAATGAATGTCCGTAGATTTCCTTCCTACATACACGTTCATTTAGCGGTCTTGTATAACTTTTGATAGACTTTGGCTTAACGGGTTGAATTCTTACCTGTTCGCACCAGTTGTTGGAAATCAATACTTGAAACGCAAACTTCTCCAGAAAGCCATAGACCTACTTTACAGTACCAGGTTGATTTGAGTAAAAGGCGGACGCGTGGCACACTAACTCTTCAAGCCAACAAAGCCAGCTGTCTTTAAAACCAGATCCAAGTTTTTTTTTTTTTGTACACTAATGAAGTAATAAAAAATTTAAAATTCAAACAAGAGAATCTCAATAACTTCAAAGTAAACGGGGGACGACTTAAAGTGAGCTTGATGGCCGGCTATACCAGCATATCTAAAAAGTTCGGAAACCTCAGTATCACTAACACGCCCTTTTAACAGTGACGATTTTTTTAAGATTCAAAAATTCTTTGTATATAAAGTCAGTCTATACAATGGGAAACACTCTCGAAAAATTGGTTTTTACCCAAAGAACATTTTTTTCCACCGGAGTGTTTCATAAAAAAAAGAAATGAGTTTCCAGTGAGATTTGGAGAAAATTATAAAAGTTACGAATGTTAAAGTTTTTTTCAAGAGAGACTAGAAAATTTAATCTGGAGCTATGATGGCTCGTACCGTTTTTGAAAATAAGATTCGTAGTTTTTTTTAATACACATTGAATGCGCGTAGCAAACTTATTGTATGATATCTCAAAATTTAAGTAAAGATAATCTTCCTCTTTTCAATAAAAAATTCATAATTTGATTTCAAATTCCAGTCAAGAGAAAACTTTTCAAAGTCAATGGTACTAAATGACTTAAATTTAATTTGTTTGCGAATCACTTAGAAATTCCCATTAAAAGAGAAAATCAGTTCAGCTGAATCGGGAAGATTAATTTCATTAAAAACAAGAAATAACGTAAACAGTGCCACTCGCGAAACTTTATCAGCGCCAAAGTTAGTTTCAACAATAATCATTCTCTGACCAGACTTTCGCCGATTTCATGTGAATAGTCCCGAAAGATATAGGACTCTTGTTCATAATATTTAATACAACCATCCAAAAAAGCCGGGTGTTTTGAAAACAATCAAATGACTGTATTCAATCTGAAAATATACCAAAAAATCTAGTGTATGCAACTAGTTTTGATTTTTGACAATAAAACCAGTGGCATACACTGAATTTTTTGGGATATTCGTAAAAAAGATTGAATACATCAGTCATTTGATTGTTTTCACAGGGTCAACAACCAGCCGGCCCAGCTATCTGTGAACTGACCTGGACCATGCATTAATCGAGTCTAATTGAATAACCTCGGCAATCAAAGCCTTAGCTTGAAAAGGATCGAAAGAAAATTTTGTCTTTAGACGGTCCTTGAAATCAATTAGATTCGAGACGGCAAAAAACGGGCCGACTAAAGTAAGCCATTCGACCACCAGACCTATGACTCATTTGAAGAAAATCTATAAAGAAAATTGCTTAAAAACAAAAGAATGGGTTATCTTGAATATTCCAAAAATGACGCGTTAAAAATCTGATACTATAAACTAAAGAAAAATAAAATGAATAAAAAAGTAACTCTAGGAAAGGCTTTTATAAAGAAACATACCAGACACATCAACATATTTCCATAGTCTCATATATAGTATGTGTCCTAACACTGTGAAAACTCGACAGCCATTGTTCACCTCTTACGATTTACAATACCTTTTTTTACAATACCATTTTTTTCGCGAGAAGGAATTTTCGTGGAATTTAATTTCGTCAATTTGGGTGAATCCGCGAAAAACGGAAAAACCTATTTGCTAAATATCTACTCCTTAAATTTTGAATCCAATATACCTTTTCATAAATTACGTCACGACCAACGACTGCCTCGTTTTGAGTTGAGCGCTATGGTAACCGAATCGCAAGGGAGCTTATCAAAACTTGACTCTATTGATAGATGTATCATTTTGAGTCTCGTGAGACATAATCACCTTGGTAATTATATGAAAACGAGGCAGTCGTTGGTTGTGACGTAATTTATTAAAAGACCTATTAGCCCTTAAATTGTTATTATTAAATTATTAGCAAAAATTAAATTCCGAGAAACTTTTTTCCCTTAGGTACCTTTAGGGTGGTTTTTATAACACTACCCAGAAAAAAAGCTTCAGCTTGAAATGTAACAAATGTTAAAATGTTAATCAACAGGAATAAGCAGATTCCACCATTATGTACAAAATATTAACACCAACAAAATGATGTATTTGCAGGATAACAGAAAGGTTTTTCCATCATTTGTGTGATAATTTTCATTTTTGATAAGTAGGCGACTAATAAGTTAATCATCGCACCAGCTTAGAAAGCAAGTCTCCATTTCTCTTCTTTAATTTATTACAACACCATGAACAACTTAACACTCTTGTTGTCGAGATAGGTAGCTAGGTTAGCCAGTCGTCGCAGTTTCATTTCTTTCGGACTTCTGATACCCGTTAACCGATACAAATTGAATCGCTCGCCTTGCTCAAACGCAAATTTGATTTGATTGGATGAAATCTCGAACTCCTTTTTCTCATCCCGAAACGTGGTTTTCACTTCGATATACATAACTGGCGGTTGCCGTTCGTCGAAGAAGGTTAACTTCATATCGTAAGGTAAACCGAATTCTTCATCCTCATTTAACCATTCGATGTGAACGGTTTCACTCTTCAACTCATCAGCGTACTGGTGACAAAGGTGTTTGTACACAATCTCTTCACCCATCATACCAACCTGGTTACCAGGGTCTTTATCAACCATCAAACGGTCCAAATCAAACTCCTTATTAACTGATTCAGCACCTTTACTTTTCATGGGAACGTCTTCGTACTGCTCCTTCAAATCCACCACAGTTCTCAAGAATTTCTTGGATGGTTTGAGCGCATTGTAGCGCATCGCAGCATTGAAATCATTGAACCACGAATTCGCCTCGTTCACTTCACCATCTTCTTCTATCTCTCCATCAGAATCTTGTGTGCCATCCGATTTCTTCTTTCGTAAACGCGGATCGCTCGGTCGCTCATTCTCTGCCGCTTCTTGTTCCTGTACTTCGAGATCAACCGCTTCTTCACCTTCTGGCGGAGGAGGTGGGGCATTTTCAGACGGTATGTCAGGAGGTGGGGGTGGTGGAACATCAACACCCATAACGACTTCTTCTGTTTCAACAGGTTTTTGTTTTGCATCTTTCTTTTTAGAATTTTCTTCTCCAGCCTCTTTATCGGCTTCCTCATCAGCCTCTTCTTGCGATGACGAATCACCACCTTTTGCTTTACGTGGAAGTGTTCTCCTCCGTTTCGTTCGACCGCTCTCCTCCTCAGATTCCTGAAATGGATTAGAATCAATTAAAAAAAAACTTAAATCTTCACAGTTAGATTACAGGTTGCGAGACCTTTCAAAGTAAAAAAGCGTTACATTTTCTTACAGGCATTCTTTCATTGATAATCCCAAGAAGCCGGATGTTTGCCGCTAGCTTTATTGTTGATGATTCTGTATTTAAAAGACTACGTAATGGATATCACGAATTGTGAATGTTTACCTTGTCATCAACACCAGACTCTTTTCTTGATCTTTTAGCTCTTTTGTCTGTTCCCGTTCCAAATTCCTCGATCTGTTCTTGATCATACAAATCCAATCCCACTTCTTCGAAAGGGTCTTCAGTATCCTTGTCTTTGTTTCCCTGTTTTTGTTTCATTAGCACATCACCTCGATCAATCTTCTTCTTTCGTCCTGTCTTGTCACCTCCTTTCGATTTGTCACCAGCCTTTGACGGTACATCTTCTACATCCGTCGGGAATGGATCTGCAGGCTTTTTGAATTCCCATATCTAAGAGGTAAAGCATGATGAGTATTTCATCCTCTCTTTTATATGAGTAAAGACCTTAGGTCTAATTTATCGTCGGTCTGTTTTTGTCGTGTCAAATCCCAATGGCGAATGAAAGTCGGCAAAGGATCAATCGTCTGAAGTCAAAGTTTCAGTCAATGCAATGACTTCCTTTATTATTTTTAAGAAACAGATTTTGATTGCTAACCTTTTACCGATAAGAAGAAAAACAAAAAATATGTCACAAGAGTTATTACAACGCTGAAGACCATCGAACAATAAATAGTATGTATCGGTGGTGGCCCAACCCAAATGGTAGGACACTGGTTTCTAAACCGGATTGTAAGTTCGCGACCCACCAAAATACACCACCGTACTAGCAAGGTCATCTTCCGCGTCGTTAATTACTCCAGGTCCCATAATAACCAATTGAGAATGGAAGTGAATTCGGACCCTAGGCATAAAATTGCTTAAAAATGAATACCTTCTCTCCTTCAGCGATTGGAAGTAGTCTTTTCCTTCTCATGTACGTTTCTTTGTTCAGCACCGTCGTGTACGTCAGTATGAAGTCCGACATCATTTCGATGGCTTTTTTATCGGATCCTGCAAAGATGGTCATTAGTTCACGGAGCACCACTTCACCTTGTTGGAAACCTTCACCGAACGTCTTGTTGATATACACCAGAGCTTTGTTCTCATTTTCAACGAACTGAACAACCGAGATTCTGTCTTGTCGAATGTCAACTACTCGATTCTTCAGATGGTATAACACCTGGTTGAAAAAGTGAAGAGAACAAGTTTTTATATAAAAGAACAAACCATATAACCAAAAAAAGTTAAGAACATTTTAAGAGCATTTGAAGTCTAATAGCTTAACGGCTCATTAAGACTTGTCAAAGGGGTTAAGACACTGGCACTTTAACGTTGCCTTTGGGCATGGTTGGAACAACTCCTGCTAAACTCCAGGTTTTTGTGTCTAAACATTTAATTTCGCAAAGTAGGTTGTAAAAAGTAGCTTGTTTGTGAATATTCCTTTAAACGCCAAAGACAAAATGTGTATCTATCATACCTCTAATTTGGCACACATGTTGATTTCCGTGTCAAATAGGAACTGAGCGAAGTCCTTTTTCTGCAAATCATCATATATATCAGGGAGATAAACCATCATGAAGCGTTGAACGGCTGGCACAATATTATGGAGAACCAACTCCCAAAAGTAACAACCTTCTGTGACAACCAAGGCAACAACCTCTGGTTTACATTGCAAATCGTACAAGAGCTCCAATCCACACGATTTGTAAAACAACATGACATACAACGTAATCGTTTCAATCTCCAACTCTTTCGAACGCCGCAGGTGGCTTGGAAGTTTGTGTTCCTTATGATCGCGATTCATGCGCGCTACATCACTCAATACCGCCACATCTACTTGTCGATCTTTGGCGTACATTTTATGAACCTAAACGATAGCGTAGAGTAAGAAATAAGGAAAACAATAAATCTAGCAAGAACAAGAATGTCGCAAAGACTCTAGAAAACTTTGAAATAACCTTACTTGGGAATTCAGGTGTCAGTGGCCTAGTGGTAAGAGGGTTCGTTTCCCGTTCGCAAGGTTGTGGGTTCAACCCTCAGCTGTGTCAGACCAAATACCTGAAAGCTGGTACTCGCTGCTGTCCTGCTTGACACTCAGTATTAAGGAATTAGAGCGAGGGTAAGTGGCGAAACCAAGGAAACGGAGTGACGCCCTCCCCTACCTTCGGGAAGATAGCTATAATTCGAAAAAGGAGCTTTCGGCGTCGAAAACTAACTAACTTACTTACTAGACATTTCATAAGACAAACACCTCTGGGCATTGGGTCAATACTGAGTAGAACCTCAGACATTTAGAGATTTAGAGAACTTTTTTAGAGAATAATTTATTTTTCAAAGTAGGACTAGTAGATTAGTAGTAAGAAGGTTGAGTACAAATTTTGTCTATCAATAGCGAAGTTAAGTACCAGAGATAAATCACGACGACGAACCGAAAGTATAATAATAGGCTGGTGAAATACGGAATGTGATTGGTTAACACGCACTAACCTAAACAATTTTCGTTCGTCCTCGTGATTTAACGCACTATTGTGCGCTATCTACAAAACAGTAGACATTCCAAAAAATGAACACATGTCTTCTTACCTCTGGGTCGATGCTGAGTATGGGTCGATTATCGATGGCTAAGAAGATGTTGGAGGAGGTCGGAATAAGTCTTGTTTTGTTGTTTCGTTCAGATTGAAGAGTTTGTCGCATTTCAGGATCTACAAAATCCTCGAGTGAGTGGTATAGTTCAATGCGCTCCTGAATAAAAAAGAAAATTATATTTTAGTTTGAAAGTCTCGTAATAATGATCTGTTAAAGTCAGTCTTTCGATCGTTTTAACAACCCAGGTCCCCGGCGAGGGGTTTATAAGTCTAACCACATCTTAGTTTGAAAGCCTGCTGGTAATAATTGGTCAGCCTTTCGATTGTTTCCACAAGTTCCCCGCCGGCTAGAACATAGAAAGACTGGGTTATCGAACCAAGAGCTTCTTGCATTGACTGCCATATACAGTATTATTTTTAGAGTAAAATTAGCTAGTCAAAAATGTTATTCCAATTATTTATTATTAATTAATTATTTATTTCACGAGTTCCATAGACAGAGGAGTTGAAATCGTTGACGAATATTTCTGAAAAAAAAACAAGTGGCCAATATTTCGAAATGTTCATCATGTCCAACATGTTGGCCGGTTTACTAAAAGTTAGAAACCATCTATTTGGTATGGAAAAACTTCTCTCACCTTAGTGGAATCCGGCATTCCCCATTCTTTCAGCTCTTCCACTTTTTCTGCAATGCAACATTTCTGTCCGAGCACGTAAAACATTTTGAAGAGCTTTCTCAATGCATCTTTATCAGGGAGAATAGTTCTGTTGACCAAATTGTAAGCTGCATTGAGGTATTCAGTGGTCGTTGGAAACATCGGAACACCCAGTGTTTGAACGAAGAAATCTTTCATTTGATCTGGGAAGAAACCTTTCAACGTCCGTCGAGTACCAAAGACGTCTTTACTGATCTCAACAATTCCTGTGGGATCGTCCCAACAAACTTCCTTCATCTTGTAGAAGTTTCCTATGGAGATAATTTATTAATGTTAATGTTTGAAAATACAGTTTTAGCGACATAAAGAAGTAGCGATTATATTGGAAATGACACGAACCTTCTATTTCTACCAGCATTCTTAGGAAAACTGAAAAATACAGTCTACGCGAATCCCGAACTTCAAAGGTTGATTTTGGTCGAAGAAATAAATACCAAGTAAAACTTTAAGTGCTAATTGAGAAAGCTTCTTCACAGCAAAAGTTCGGCAAAAGAACGGGAGTCCAAAGGTTTGCTTGAACAGGATTGAAAGAATATTGCATTAATAAAATATTTGACTTTAGTTGGTCGATCTTTTGTCCACTTTATATTACAATACTATTGGACAGAAAACAGACCAACTAATAAAGTAGGCTTAAATAATGTTTTAACGCACACCTTCAACTTTATCATCGTCTATGAAAGCTTTATTCACTTGCTCATCAAGCGATGGCAAGAAGATACATTTGTTGATCATGATTTCTTTAGCTTCTTCCGACAACACATCTCTCACGAACCGATAAATGTTTTGGATGTGCCCGTATGTGGTGGAAAAGGCTTCCGTAGATTCGTTCCAACGTTTGAATTGTGTGATAAAGTTCGCCATCTTGACGTCACGTTGTACGCCTAAAGAGAAGAAATAAAAACAGATTGACGTTTGAGTTTCATTTCATATTCATCCCATCCTCGTTAAGTCATGTCCCGTTTCGATAACTATCTACCCGGGGCGCCACTCCTTTCCCTAGATTTCTCCATGTACCCTCGCTCTTATCTCTTAATGCTGGGTGCCAAGCAGGACAGCAGCGAGTACCAGTTTTCAAGTCTTATCTTTGGTCTGACCCGGCTGGGGGTTGAACCCACAACCTTGCAAACAGGAGGCGAACACTCAAACCACTCGGCCACCGTCGCTAACGAACACTGGCTAACAAAACATGAGTAATGATAAAAAATTCGTAAATCGACAGATCCTTGACTAATGCACTTCCCAGTTTTCTCAAAGGTAACGAATTCAGTGGGAATTGAGGTCGTGGGACCCCTCGCTATCAGGAAGATTGCTCTTCCAACTGCGCTATCGGTTCGTGGCTATTAATTACACTAGTTCGTAGTAGACTATTCTTTGAAACAATTCCCCTTATCTCTGGCTGGCTGCTCTGGACCAGATTGGCAGTGAGGCTCTGAAAAGCAAGTATATAAGATCAAGGTCAATCTTTGTTCAGCTTAAAATTTCTACCAATGAATGTACATATTTTCAAAATGTTTATTAAATGCTAATTTTATTCCGCATAAAACAATCAACCTTTTCAAAAATTACGTCATGAACATCACTTGCCTCTATTTCAAAATGTTTCCAAGGTTACTAATTCCCATATGGGCTTTTGTGAAGACATTTATATAAAAAACAATTGGAACCCCTTGAAAAATATCACCATGGTAAAGATTTTAAAACGACGCAAGTGTTGCTCAAGACGTAATTTATGAAAAAGTCCGTAGAGATACTCACCCAAAGTGTCTCTGAAATCATCATTGGAGATTTTGGGGTGTACATAGGCGACTTTGTTAGCAAATAACTTTTCAACTGACGGATTCACTATGTACAGGTTGCTTGGGACGTATAATTGTTCTGTTGTTGATGGTATCCATTTTGATTCTTGAATCTATGATAGTGAAATGTTGACAAGAAATAATTAACTAGTCACGAATAACGTTAATACTATTAGACCTAAACTTTTATGTTGGTATCTTTCTACTTCAATGAAAATGCGCATGGTTTTATGGTTAGAGGATATTGCAGTTCGCTTAAAAATATGTGTTTTCAGAAAGACTTTCTTTCCGTACAAACTTTCGGTGCCACAGGCATCGTATGTATGAAGATAGAACCTAGAGTGTTGCAATACGTATAGCGCCCTGTTTTTTACTATCTGGTACTAGATGTACAAATTTTCTTCCGATCCGCTAAAGCTCTCTCTCGGAAAAACTTTTAACATCTGGAAGGAAAAGTACACGGAAATCGGCCAGACCGCACTTCAAAATGCGCTGTAAGAGGTCTGGATTCCAGGACTCATTTAAGAGTTAACCAATCACGCGCTGCACTGACAATAGAGCGGAAACATCAAAGGACAACTTCCAATCCTCTCCGAAAGTTAGTTTAGCCCACCCTTTCAGAGCTTTGGGAGACCGCCAAACCACCACCACCACCATATATATAAATCAGAAAATGTTTTTAACGCCTTCTTTTTTCACACGTGTACGCGCGCGCATGTGCGATGCAAACAATTTGAATACAGTACTTAAAATTTGAGGTTACAGACTAATGGCCGGCATATGGGTAGATAACAGGACGAACGTATTGAATAAGAATCTTGTTAACTTTTTAATAGTGAGGTTAAGTACGAAAATCACGACGACGAACGGGTTTGACCCGCAACCTGCCGCAAATATGTATCTCTATTCCTCAAGAACAGGTCTAGAACAAAAAGTTGTGAAAATCTTCGTTCTAGAACAAAGGAGATATTCATCAACAAGTTGTATCTACATTGCTACCAGTACAATTCTGGTAGATACATTCCGTCGTCGTGATTTATCTCAGATATCTAGCTCCCAGCCCTATTCCTGACAGAACGTACCTTCATATAAAAAGAGGAGTTAGTAGTCGTCAAAACAGTTCCACTCGTATCTTTGACCAAACAACTGGCTTTCTGTAATTCCTGTTTCAGAAACCTTTCTTCCCAGTAATTATTGATAAGGTATGCAAAGCCAACAATTTCACTTCTCTGTTGAGCTTTCATCAATTTTTCGAACTCAGGTATGGCAAGATCTTCAATTACATAGGTACCGTTCTCTGTAGCAGGCCATGAAGAGAAGACCTCTTTCCATACTGAGTGCGCCTGTAGGAAAAATACAAGAAGTCAGAGTGTTATTGTATAGTAGGTATTCAAACTTTATCTTGACAGTTTACAATTCGCGAACGAAAAAGGCGTTGATTTTGCAACGTTTAAGCGTTGGATCAAGTGGGTCGCTGGTCTCCTAATCAAAATTTTAAGTGTTCGAGTCCCAGCTAAATCACTGATCATCATAGCAAGGTTTACTTTAGTTTTAAAGTCTTTATATATATTTAGTTCTCGTTGATCTTTCCTATATCTGGAAAATTTCTAAAGTTTGTAAAGATGAACGGGATGTTATAAAGTCTACTTATTTACCTATAGATGAATCGAAAAGTTTGTCCCGGATGCCCATACATTTCACGTTTTTTTTATTTTACCATGAAAGTTTTTGAGATCATATAATGTCGAAAAAACGAGTTCAAAAAGTTTTGTTAGTCGACTCATTCGAGCTGTGCTGCGGTGAAGGCTTATCAGATAGGAACGAAATTCAACAACTTACTAGATCAGACGAGTGCATTTCGACAGTTTTGGGTTGCAAGCGGACGAAGACGTCCAACCCAATCGTTTGGAAGAATTCTAGCCACGATTTCTTCTGTAATGTTGATGCGTTTTCGGATAAATATTTTGGACTGACCAATGTCCAGTCACACGCTGTAAGAAAGAAATAGAATGGTACTGACTTTGAATTTTAAATTTATAAACATAGATGGTCTGGCAGGAAACCAGTTTACATCTTACTCAGCAGTCACGGGACGTTGTTTTAACGTTGAAATAAAGTTGTTGCAACGTGTGAACGTTATTAATACGGACGTTAAAACAATTTTGAAATAACGTTGTGCGGTTCCTGCTGGGTAATGGGAAATCAGATTGCATTTATAATTTAACTTAAATCTTTAATTTGGTCAACGACGACAATATACCATTTGATACAACCCGTAGGGGTGCTTACATATCCACTTGTGCACTGGTTTAGATGTAAAGTCGAAATCGCAAGTAGCTGGTGAATGATGTACATTGTGGAGACTCAAAACCAGTGCTACAGTGTATGACAAAAGTTATTTGATGTACCTGAGAAAAATCGAATGATGACGGTTTATCTACTTTGCTTTGTTCTTTCCGTTGTAGCTCTATCCTAGTCTACAGCCTCACTTCATCGTCCTTTGATTTATCTCTGATACATAAAATCGCTAATAATGCTATACTGCAATGACTTCAATATTTAGACCTTCAACTGAGCGACGTCGCTACACGCTCAACCTCGTCTCCAGAGTACACTCTGCGCTTGAGGACATTTCTTGTACGAGTCAAAGAATACGCAGCCATATCAAAAGCGTCAAAAGGCGCGCAATAAACCCTGAGAACGAGGTAGGCCTGTAAATTTAGAACGCCGTGGGTGTTGTGATCTTACCTGGGAATCTTTCTTTCAACAAGTGTTCATTACCATACTCTGAAGAAATATAGATGCTTTCTTTAGAAGGTGATTTCAATCCTTTGTTTGTTGCAAGGATGATGTGTTCTTTCAATTCTGATATTTGGAAAAGACCAGAGATAAGACCGAATGTCATTTGTTGACGAAGATAACTCACGCAAGCGATCAATAAGTCTTCGGATTTGGTCTAAAAAGATACAAAAATTTCTCATATTATGCAGTTATCCCAGCAGACACACAACGTTGGAATATCAATTACGTTGTTTCTACGTCCAAATAACGTTCTTACGTAGAAACAACGTTGTTTGGACGTTAAAGCAACGTTCCGTCTCTGTTGTAATATAGTAAGGCTGCTTTCCATGCGGTGGAAAATAATTCCATTCAGAATATTTTGCATTGTAACTTGGAGCATGCACAGAAAGATCAAACGCTTTGTGTATATTATTTCCATTATTTATGGTGCAAATGGGCTGATGTTTCCTCAAATCTGATTCATGCCATGGCTAGCATGCACAGGTAGCTAAAGTAAAGATGGACGGGGATAGAATCGACGCACTTTGGTTAATAAAAGTCTAATTAAGAATCCGACAACTAGAAATCGGGCTTTTCCAGAAAGTAACCCGTATCTTGAGGAAGTGATTTTTCAAAAATTACTCCCCCACCAAAATTCTTGGACCCCCTGGATTTTTAACATTAAAATATTTGCACACCCTTCACATCATGCTCCCTGGCTATCTTCACAAATACCCCTTCGGAGCCAATAAATGATCACCACTTTTTTACAAGTGAAATCTTGGTGGTTCAAAAAATGAAAGACATGAAAGAACCAACTATTTGTTTATTATCATTGCGTTTGGTTAAGAGAGTTTAAATACCTCATACATACAAATCTACAGAGTATGTGAAAAAACGCCCACATTTTCACGTAGCTTTTTCTATTTGCGCAAATGACCTGTGCAAACTCAGGTAATAATATTCAATCAAAATTGTTGACAGCAAAGGAAAACATTCCGAGAATTTCTATTTATGCATATTTGTTGTAATAGTAACCATTAAATTTTATAAATTACATAAACAAATACATCGTGCAATAAAAACAGAAATATGATATTACACGTTATAACGTGTATGATGCTTTTTTATGAAGTACGAAAAAGATGTTTATGTGATCGTGTAATTGTCGTGTGATTGTGTGTGTTGCTGTGAAAGAAAAATCAAAATGGATTCCGATGAAAAAAATTTAGCACACAGTGCTGATCCCGCTGATGGACGAAATTCTGCGCACAAAGTTGATGAACAAGAGATTGCAAAACTCAAAGAGAACCATCAAAAAGAATTTCAAAAACTGAAATATGAATCAAAGATTGAATTGATGGAATCACAAATGAAAGTTTCCAACGTAGAAAGAGACAATCAAATACTAAAGCACGAAATGGAAATAATTAAACTTAAGGCTGCTAATGAAATGGAATCAAAAGTTGTAGCTGATCGCCAACTGGAGAAAGACAAGCTGAATCTACAAAATAAGTTGAACCAGTTGGAAATACAGATGGCAGCAAAAACGCAAGAGGAAAATGAACTCAAAATGAAACTGAATGAAAAAGACAAAGAAATTCTGGTCAAAGAAAACGAATTCAATCTGGAAGTCAAGGATTTGGAAAACGCCAATAATTTGAAAATCAAGGATTTGGAGACCGCCAACAAAGTGAAGCTAATGGAGCTGACAAAAGAAAACGAGGCAAAAGTCCAAACACTTCAAAATGAAATTGAAAAGTTGAAAATGAAGGAAACCCAGGAACCACTTGTATCCAAACCCATGAAAGATTTAGCCAGCGATGATGGAAGTAAAGATTCCCCAAGAGTCTTTACAAGAGAAGACAAGTTAGCTTGGGGAGCTGATACTTTCTTTGAACTTAAAGGTAAAAAATGGACCACAAATGTTTACGAATCCTATGAGAATTGGTATAAAAACATTACTTTGCTGTTGTTCAACAAAAAACAAGTGAATATTTCAAGCGGTAACATCGAGTATATCTTTATCAAGAAAGAGTTTAGTGGACCTAAAGATTCTTTATATACTCGGCCGAAACACCTACTCAGTCCGCGGTTTTATAACGAAAGGGACTGTGACATTCTTGTTGATGGTTTGAGTGAAAAACAAATGGACGATACAAATCGTATACTTCTCCATCCAAAACAATCTTATAGCTCTTTGAGTTTTATTGATTTGTTTTATCATGAAGGAGTGTCTTGGTGGAAGGTTTCTGCCGTACCTAAACACTTTTACTTTGGTTTAAAAAAATCTGCAATCGTTTTAATAGTTTTAAACAAAGCACCCCTGCCCCAGTGGATAATAGAAACTCAATGGGGTGAAAACTAAATCTTTCAATCCCACTGGGTTGAGTGAAATGGTAATGTTTTTCAATGGGGTCGTAAA
>JAUJPO010050918.1:0-15293 GCA_032270745.1 Tiaropsis multicirrata
ACGAAGCATCGAGACAAAAATTAGTCTCTTTTATTCAAGTAATTTTTAGAGACTTTTGTACTAAAGAACGACATGGTTTCAATTTGGCAGATGAATTATATGCCATGTTCAGTTCGGTTCATAGATAGCGGAGCCGACTGGCCGTGGCACCTCCGAGAAAACGATCGAGAAACTTCTAGATCATCAGGCTATCCACGTAAAATACCGGCTCTATGCTGTGAGAAAATCATCTAGAATGAGATGGTTATCATAAAGTTATCAGAAATGTTTTCTAAAGCTACGCAAGGTAGATAAATCACCATGGCGACGAACGCGTCTTATACAGCCTATGCTCTAGATAGCGTACATTTCTACAGGCTAATCCGGGAAGAAAGATAGACCTAACCTGCGAATAAATATCTCCTTTGTTATAGAACGGGGAATCATGAGAATTTTCGTTCGAGAACAAAAGGGACATTTGTCTATCTTGCTACACAGACTAGCCTTTCAAACCTTTCTTATTCCTTTCAATCGCTACGGATTTCAGGCGTTGTAAATTACAGAGAAATAGAAACTTTGAAAAAATCAGCACATTGAAACTCTCATACCTGTTGCTAAGGTTCTGGCCTGAATCGAATTACTTTTAGGTCCCAGACCTCCAGTCGATTCACATTGGATGACAAATTGGTAAGCAGTGAAAGGTTTCAATCCATCGATTAGTATTTTTTGTTTATCCCCTTCCACTTCCCTTTTAATGGAACTTTTCTCTTTATCATACATGATGAAATATTTGGTCACAAATCCGTTTGGCTCCCGTGGAGGACTCCATCTCATTGTGATGGACTTTGCAGTATTCTCTTTCTTCACAATAGTAAACGATAATGGTGGTCCAGACGGAGCTAAAATATTGAGAAATTTTAGTGTCACGATGGCAGGAAAGGTTGACTGCATAAATAAGCCTCTTCCCAGCGAGTCACTCAAAAGTTCACTTATTCACGCAATTCTTTTTAAAGATTCACACAATCCCGATTTTTTTTTAATCGGAGATTTTACGCAAATCATTAGAATCGGGGAAAATTCTTAAATTCACGCATTCATGCAAATAAAAATTCAAAATTCACGCATTCACACAAGGAAAGCCCATCCACACAACCACGGACCACTATCCACATAAATGACCAATTTTTCTTCGAAATACGAGGATCACCTTTACTAAACGGTAGAAAAGGAGGACCCGCCAGAAACTCGGTACAGTGTCGGTACAGTTTTACTAAAATCCATGTAATTTGTGTTTTCTCACCCCAGTGGTAAAGAGTGTCACCTCGGCGGGGCTTGGAGCAATTCAATGAAGACTGTGTTCATAAAATTATAGAAGAGCGCCAAAGAGATTTCTCAAGTTCAAATATTTTATCAATGGTATGTTTTGACTATCACAACGCTTTCCTAACGCCCTGCCTGGCAGTGGTCGGTACACAACTTGGTACACATTACATTGCCATCTGGGATAAGGCTATTCCCATGCCTCACTTTCATTCTGCCGATTGGTAGTGTAAAGGTTTCGATCACTAGCTTACACCGCAATGCTTCGTGTTCGAATCCCGACCACTGCCAGGAAGGGCGTTAGTGAAGTGTGGTTATAGTCAAAACATACCATTGATATATCACTTACTCACTGATAATCGAAGATTCGATTGACGTCAACTGAGCTTAGTAAAGCTCAGCGAGCAGATGTGTCAAGATAAAATTGGTACACATTCAAATACTTTCATTCAGCGTGAAACAACATACAGTGGAATATCAGCGGACACCATAAGTGCAAAAAAAAAGGGTCCGGAGATTCCACGGTATTTACATAAGAGATGAAATTTGTTTTTATGACATAGAACATAGATTTTAATTGTCGTTTTATTCATTTATTTTCTCGGAAATTTTTATTGGACAAAAAAACAAGTTTTTCTTACCAGCAGAAATCGTTGTGAAATTGACTGTCGCTTTTGGTCCAAAGATTGAATTGAAAGCTTGAACTTCTACTCTGTACGAAGCAAATGGGTCTGAAAGACAATTCAATAAGTTAAATAAAAAGGAAGCTTTCAAGGAAATGCTTTTCGGCTACGCCGTAGTCAGGTACAGTAAATAATATGTTGTATAAAGTAAAATGGTTGATAGTCATTGATGAGTGGAGCGATATTTGAAACACTTTAGTAGCGAGTAAAGAAAAATGTGGATCAAGCCACATTTCTTCTGTTCTGATGGATGTTTTAGCCATTTGCTTTTCAACAAAATATCAACCCTGAAATTTTCAAGTTTCTATGAAAATCCTCCAAAACATTGCTAAACATTCTATTCAGGGAATGGCCTGAAATGTTATTATTAATATTATTATTATTTTGATTATAAAAAATTACAGGTATAGGCACTTGGAACTTACCCAGACCGGCGACTTCTTTCATAGTTGTCTTTGCATCTTGAAAAACTCGAGTAACAGAATTTCCTTTATACAAAGTGATCTTGTAACTTTCTATAATACCATTAGTTGGGACAGGCTCCTGCCAATCGATACGAACACTCTTCGTAGTGTCAACAAAACCACTGATATTGGACACCGTCAACGACCGAGGCTTTCCAGGTCCTGTTGGGTAGAAAGAAATATTTATCGAGTTCATCTTTTTTTATAAAATTAATATTTCAATGAGATTCTTTGATATTTTGTTTCCCTACCCGAGGCATCCTTAATCCTTTAAGTGTCAATGTCGGATATATGGAGATGTGCATTCAGTTACAACACAAAAGATTTCGAAATTTGGTCTTTTGGAAGAGACGTTGAAAGTCAAAAGAATGCCAAAATTTGTCAAAAATGCATTTTTTTTTTGCCATATTGGACAATAGGTGAACGAAAACAAGAAACTTGATTCAGTTACACTAGATTCTGTTCTTTAGCTTATAGAATTGAAATAAGAGTGATTTGAAGCCGTACGTCAGTCACTGGGCAGTTTGCCCTCAGGTAAAGGCCGGTTTCCACTCAGCGAGCGTAGGTACCTTTTTCATAAAACTATGTAATACTAGACCACCACACTCAGACCACCAGAGTACCCGACCACCATTGGCTTATTAATAAATAAAGCCATTAGATTGGTTAAAAATGACGTTACAAGTCGTGCGACATCGAAAAAAAGTTGAACTGTTGTCAACTTGTTTTTTAGCGCGCGCCTTTTCAAATGCCACCAAAATACAAAGCATAGTATAAATGAGATATAATTTAGTCATTAATAGTGCCTCGAATTGGAAATATTAAGGAGACAAATCGCACTATCTTAGAAATGGATTCAGTTGGATTATGAAAGTTGTCATTAGAGAACGATGAAGGGACTTGGAGGCTGAAAAGTGTGGATTTGGTTGAATTCCCGGAATTCCACGAATGGATTCAGTTGGATTATGAAAGTTGTCATTATAGAACGATGAAGGGACTTGGGGGCTGAAAAGTGTGGATTTGGTGGAATTCCACGAATGGATTTAGTTGGATTATGAAAGTTGTCATTAGAGAACGATGAAGGGACTTGGAGGCTGAAAAGTGTTGATTTGGTTGAATTCCACGAATGGATTCAGTTGGATTATGAAAGTTGTCATTAGAGAACTATGAAGGGACTTGGGGGCTGAAAAGTGTAGATTTGGTGGAATTCCAAGGCTATTCATAAACCGGTAATATAGTAACACTGACGAGTTAGGCTAACTGTTATGATAGCCATTACTCCAAATAGACTACACCTATGGGTGCACCGCCGTCTGGGTGCATGTTAGTGGATGTGCACCAGGCCGGCTCCGCCAGCTTGGTGCATATCCCTAACAAAACGTTGCGCTCGCTTGCGCGCTACACGCACGAAAATTTCCCCGCGCGGAGTTATAGAGATACGGGTGAAACGACCTCACGGGTTAGGCTAACTGATTATAACCAAGTAAGAGGGAACCACGCGCTAGTTAGAAGGCACTCTTACCATTTTGTCATTTACTTTTACGTTTTAAATGATCATCAAAATATTATCGATACGTTGTTTTCACGTTCAAAGCTTCTTTACCTTTTTCTTCGTCAAATTAAGTCCCACGAAATTTAAATGATGAGTTTTCAAATTTAAAGTCTCAAAATATGCTTAGCATTATGCTAAATATTTAGAAAATTTCAGCCTGATTATGCTTAAGAGTGCATCACAAGACGACAAGGATTTTTTTATACTTTTTTCAGGTTCAGTGAATTTTGGAAACAAACTTGGGAGTGGTTCACATATCCCAACTTCATTACAACATTCCTTAGACATTTATGACAATTTGAAAAATGGAATTCTAGGAATTCCACCAAATCCATACTTTTCAGCCCCCAAGTCCCTTCATCGTTCTCTAATGACAACTTTCAAAATTCCACTGAATCCATTCGTGGAATTCCGGGAATTCCACCAAATCCACACTTTTCAGCCTCCAAGTCTTTTCATCGTTCTCTAATGGCAACTTTCAAAATCCAACTGAATCCATTCGTGGAATTCCGGGAATTCCACCAAATCCACACTTTCAGCCTCCAAGTCCTTTCATCGTTCTCTAATGACTACTTTCAAAATCCAACTGAATCCATTCGTGGAATTTCCAAATTTGTTTGCAAAATTGTTTTTTAAAGTTAAAGGGGGTTATTAATCAAAGTTCAGAAAATTATCTCCCTAAGGTACAGCATTAAAATACACCAACAACTAAGCTCATTTTGCAAGTGACATTTTAAAGTGTAATTTGATGAACTTTGTGTGGAATTCCACAATGCTCTTATACAAGACATGAATGGGTTCAGGAGAAATTGGCGTTTAAAGTTTTTCCTAGGTCATTTTAACACATAGGTACCTCAAAAAAAGGCTTCGGCATGGAAGGGGAGTAAATTTTTGTTTTCCGTGGAAATTCAAAAAGAATTTACGAACAAAAGCTTTTCTTTTTCCACTCACTTCCAGGTAAGGTGCTCTTTTCATTGTAAGGTGAGAATTCACCCATTCCTTTATCGTTGATGGCTGCAATACTGAATCTGTATTTGGTAAACGGAGCCAGTTTTCTGACAGAAAGAGTCACATTGCTTTTATCCGTATCCTTTTCGTCAACTTCGTATGGTAACTCTTGAATTTGAATTTCGTTCTTTTTTACATGAATCTGGTACTTGGTCACAATACCGTTGCCCTCTGATTGGCTTAAAAGTTGCCACGTGACTGCAATGGAGCTGTTTGATAGGGCCCGTAAATTTAAGATGTTTGGTATGCCAGGTTCTAAAGGAGAGAGGAAACACGAATTAAAGGGTATGGGAGCGGTTTCACTAACACTACTAAAAAAAAGTGGCACATTTTATATCGCGGTGCTGACTCCGCTCAGCATGCATAAAAACATTAGCTAAATAAAATTATAAACAAAAGATCGAAAGTTGACTTGAGCTATGACGAAGACATTCTATTGTCTTTGTAAACAAAGGCCGTTTTCGTTCATCCAAAAATAGAAACATTCGATTTATGTTTTAGACGATGTCACAGTACTCCTCCGTACGGATGTTTGTGCCAGTGTGTTGTTAAAATAACTAAAAATTTATATACGTACTTGCACTGTCTGACCGGACAGTTATAGTTTCTAAAGTGGAATTACCACCCGATGTATAAGCTTGTACTGAGAAGTTGTATTGTCTAAACGGTTTGATACCCTTCTCAACACGATAGACAGTTTGCTTCAGTTCATTGACGATTTGTGTCGGAGTCATGTTTTCCGAATCGGTTTCAATTTGGAAAATCCGGTATCGAACGATTCCGTTTACGTCAACTGGTTCTCGCCAATTCAGTGTGATTGAAGTAGCGAAAATGTTTGTAGGTTCCAGATTTAAGACAGGACTTGGAGCTGAATAAAAAATATTATGATAGCAAAACCAAATTAAACTTATCTACAGTCAACTCTGTGATTAGCTGGCACCATCGATGATGAATGTCCGAAAATAGGAAATGTTAGAGAGTTAGACATTATATTTTAGAGAGTTTTTCGAAAATCAATTTTTCCTCTAAGCAACAATTTAGGTCAGTAAAACATAAAACCATATAATATGATTTTATAAAACATTGAAAATAAGTAGTTAGCTGACTGTTGGGATGTTAATTCTGATGACGTAATCTTTCGCATGAAAACATCCAAAAAAGCCGGGTGTGTTTGCCTTTAGTTTTTATTGTTAACAGATTCGAAGCCAGTAGTAAACACCTGGTTTTGTACGATGACCAATAGGCATGGAATGTTGTTTTAACGTCTAAACAACGATTTTCACCGTCAGAACGGTATTTGGACGTTGAATGAATGTCGAAACAACGTTGTATGCCTGCTAGATTAAAGACTGATTCTGGCTTCAGGATGGATATTACAAGTATAGTTTTGAGTATTTCAGGAAAGCTCTTTCGTATGAAAGATTACGTAATTCTTATCACAAACCTGCTGCTTTAGTTGTCAAGTTCACGCGTGCAGCATGCCCTTTTCCAACGCTCGTTTCCGCTATCACGGAGCACGCGTAATGCGTGAAGGGAGTGACGTCGAAAGACATGTTAAAAACCATGCTAGGTTTGATCTTGTCACCGTTCAATTCCTCTTTAAAAGATTGTATAATCTTCTCAGTCCTGATTTCCAACTGAAAAAAAATTGAGCCCATTGAAGTTTTCCGTAGTAAAGTCTCTTAAACGAGTTTGGAGAACGAAGAATCGAGACAAATAATAGTCTCTTTTATTCAAGCAATTTTTAGAGACTTTTGTACTAAAGAACGACATGGTCTCAGTTTGGCAGATGAATTATATGATAATGACATTGAGAATAGACATATAATGCATAGTGTGCAGAGGGGTCCAGCCCCAGGGGGGGGGTGCATTCTATGTAATGGGCACCGCTCTCCACGATTTAGGGGAGGGGGCTAAAATTAATTTAGCAAAAAGAGTACCTAATCTTTTGTGTTTGATCAAGTCCCGGATGGGAGGCGGGGAGTACCTAGCCAGAATACCTTTCGAGGCGGGCGCGCAGGAAAAAAAATGAGAAACTGAGGAGGCCGACGTTTACACGCCGTCTATAAAATCTGAAAGCTTATCGACCTGGGCACGAGGTTGGTTTAATATGCGCTGTTTAGTCCCCTGAGATCATAACTTTCCAAGACATTTACATACGCCAATGTTCGGGCTGTTCCAGGACGAATTGTGCAATGGGCGGATAAAAGATATGTTGTTCGGGGGTAAATTTGGGTATGCCGGGTTCAAACTAGCCCTTTTCCAGGGGTAAAACCTGGTTTAAACAATATCGATTTCCTAATTACAAATACTTCTTCTCAGAGCTTGCATTGCGTTTATCGTTTGTATATAGTATACTCTGTGGTTATTGTCTGTTTTGCCCATCATTTCTTGTAAAAGGCGTCTGCGGAGAAGTGCTTTTTTTGTCCACTCAGGTTTGCGCGTCAAGCACTTCGCCGTATTTACTTTGCAAAAATCTGCAACTAGATTTTGCAAATGGGAACTTCAGACTCTACTGAAATGGATTTCCGTAGATAAAGAGTCTGTACGTACATGTGCGAGATGAGCTGGAGTTTTTATAAGAGGTCACTTCAAGATTGGTTTATTTATGATTAGCATTATAAATGTTTCGTTCTTTAGAAAATTAACCGCGACCTTCTTTCGTGTATGTGTTCAAAAAGTATATTTAAACAAAAAAAAACAAAGAACTTGTAAAAAGTCCAGACAAACTACCCAACAGACACATGACGTCATTCCATAACATTCTGTCGTTGAAACAACGTTGTTTGGACGTTAAAACAACGTTCCGTGCCTGCTGGGTAGCCGGTACCAAACCCTACTTCTTTTATGTAGCTAATGATAGTAGGGTTTCAGTTCCCAGATTCAGGTACTGGTCGACACAAGAAAATCGCCTTTTTACAAAGATTCTTTTCGAAATGTAAAAATTGACCCGTTGTACTTACATGGTAAGCAATGATTTGGCCGTGAACTTTGGAAGGTGCGTCCCATAGCAAGGTGAACCAATACGATGAAATGATACCATGTCTCAAATTGTCCGGAACGTCAGGTTCTAAAGCAATAATAACAACAGTTTAGAAAAATATTTAGTGGGGCCAACCCTAAAAATTCTTCTTTTCCGCGTTACCGGGTGACAAAAAAAAACTCATGGGGGAAGGCCTCAAAAATATCATTTTCTAATTTTTTCACTAGGTTGTGATGGTTGTTTGAGTTCAAAACCAATAGTTTTTTTGTTAAAACGTTTTTGTTTTTTTATTTCAAAATTTCAGGAATTCTCACACCCATTCTGAAGCTCATTAACTTCTTGCGGCCGGGTGACCTAAAAGAAATTCTCACCCGGCCGGTAACACGGAAACGAAATTTTTTTGGCCTGGTTTTTCTAATTTCTTTTTGTTTAGGGTCCGAATTTACTTCCATTGGCAGATATTGGTGGTTCCTGTGGGATCTGGGCAATTACCGACGCGAGAAGTCACTTCGCTTTTTGATGGTTGATTCGGTTGAAATGAAATTAACTGAGAATCTTGGCTGAAAACACACATTGGTTTCCCTATCTGTGGTTCTTAGACTCGTTTATTATTAAACTCTCGTATTTTGCATTTTATCCCAGATGGAAGTCAAACATTTAAGAACATCAAAGTCGTAAAAAAATGAAGAACTTATTGATAACATTTAGAACAACGAGTAAGTAGGTAGCATAGAAGGCTTAACTGACAGGTAGACACAGTTGGGTAATAGCGAGGTTACGTGGAACGAGAAAAATCAGAGAAGGAGGCTAAAGGCCCAAGTGCTACAGGTGAAATCTCCTTTGCATTTTCTATACAATGTTGTTCGAAGGTATCATGAAATTGGCTCGTGTGCGGTCAAAAATGTCAATTGTTCGGGAGTTAGCATTCTCGTTTGCGCAAAACAGTGCATGACTCATTTGCTCTTGGCAAAATCTCCTTTGCATTTTCTATACATGTTGTTCGGAGGTATCATTAAATTGGCTCGTGTGCAGTCAAAAATGTCAATTGTTCGGGAGTTAGCATTCTCGTTTGCGGAAAACAGTGCACGACTCATTTGCTCTTGGCAAAATCTCCTTTGCATTTCTGTCGTCCCCCGTTCTATGTCGCTATAGTAACCACTAAGTAACCTCTATATTCATGAAGAGTGAAAAGCAAATAAAAACAGATTTTTAATGAACTTTCCATACCACTTTCTTTGGTCATACACGAAACTTCAGCAATATCACCGTAACCTACATCTGTTCTTGCTTGTATTGTGAAATTGTATCGACGATAGGGGTCTAGTAGAGAAACAAATCATGATAAAATGAATGAGTTTTGATGAAGACCTCCGTATAGACCTTATAAATGGGAACTTTTTCCCTTAATTTCATGGAAAGATTGAATTTGAAGACTAGCAATGGAATTGAAAATTCAGGAAAATCATTGGTAAATTAGAGTATTTATGATATCCATGCATTCCTGATGAATTTTTCTACGGAAGCATAAAAAAACAACAGATATTTCCTTATTCATTTTATTGCGTTTAAAAATTTAAAACTAGTACGTCAAACACCAAGACTCTTTGGATGTTTCTGTTCAATGTCAGAACGTTATTTAGACGTTGAAACAATGTTGGAATAGCTTGGATTGATATATTAGCTCTCCGTCTGAAATTAGGGTCCCAATAAGATCATGACTTACGCAATCCTGTGAAAGTTTTTTCAAGGATGTTTTTATTTAGATCTTCATGTTCACCCAAATCCGTTCTTGAAATCCGATAATTTTCAATGATTCCGTTCGGGTTTTCAGGTGCCAGCCATTCTAATGTGATGGAGTTTTGGAGGCTCTCTAGGCATGTGAAATTACGCACAATACTTGGAACTAATAAAGAAAGAAAAGCAAAATAATACCGGGTGAATCAGAGCTTTTTGATAGAGCTTTTTAAAATCGTCAAAACAGCGGGTATCAAATTCTCTGTTATTGATGCTTATAAACCTCGAATAGTTTTTGTGCAGTATCAATTTAAACATGTAACTTTTTCTGTAGTTCAGTCACCCGATAATTTTAATGTAACAAATATCACCAATGTTCTTCTGACTTTTCTTCGCCAGTGACGGTGCTCACGAGCACTCAAGATATTAGGCAAGTCAGGGTATTCAGTTTCTGTGTCCCTGCTCAAAGCATCTGGGAAGATGAGCTTGCGGTCGATCTTAAAGCTCGTTGCCTAGGTTTCCAAAGAATAACTGGAGAAATTGACTCTGACTTTGTTGGCTCGGAAGCATTGATCAGCAAATTGAGCTCGCGTTTTGCACTCAAGAGTAGAGAAGCTGGTTTTTGTATTAGATATTTTATGCTTGGGTGGCTACGTAAAGAAAGATTTTTAATCCTACGTAAAAGTACTCGATGAACCTACACATTGAAAAAATAGAAAACATTTACTTTCTTAGATTCTGGACAAAGTCTCGACGCGTGTAAAACAAAAGTAGATACTCTCGCAGACATAACATCACCAAAACAGAAAAAGACTAACTTACTATCAGAGAGTGTTCTCTCAGTAACCGTCGCTTCTGGACTTTCTCCTATCTGATTTTTAACCCTCACTTCGAATGTGTATTCGGTATGAACACTCAGATTTGTGATATTGTAAAAGGTTTCAGTAGTATTCAAATGTTGTTCGATAGAAGCATCGCCTTCCTTCTTAACTCTTACGGAGTACACTTTGAATATTCCGTTAAGAGATTCAAAAGGTGGTGCAAGCCAGTTCAGTTGGATTGTTGTGGATGATAGTGCGTTTGCAGTGAGATTGGTAGGTGCAGATTCTGGTACTGTGAGGGTGCGAACAAGTGAGTGAACGGTTATATAAAATGAAGTGCCAAATTATAGATTATAAAGTGTTTTGAGTGTGGTATTAAAGTGGATATTATGATGCAGTGAAAATAATTTTTAGCAATCTACTTTAACGGGATAAACTTTCGCGGATAGGACCAAAATCCGCAAAATTTGCTCCCCGTGAAAAATTTAACTATATTTCATCAAACTATTGTTATTGGAATTGAGTAAAGGTGACAAAATTTTGGGCATGAGACGAGTAATTTCCCCGACGAAGAAATTCTCCTTTAAAATAGTAAATTTAAAGTTATGTGGTCGCAATTTTGACTAAATTAGTGTAGAAGTGAACTTACAGGTGGCTAAAGTTCGTTCACTGATACTTGATTTCGGACTTTCTCCTACTTGGTTGAAGCCACTAACAACAAAAGTATAATTAGTGAACGCATTGAGATTAATAATGGTGTATGTGTCTGTATCTGTCGCGTTGAAAGTCTCTACAATTGTTTCACCGATTCTCACTTCAACTTTGTAGATGTGAATGATCCCATTCTGAAGGGCTGCTGGTATAGGATGCCATGAGAGTTGGATGGTGTTGAATGTTAGAGCTTTTGCAGTGAGATTGGTAGGTGCAGATTCTGGTACTGTGAGGGTGCGAAAGGTTAATGAAGTGCAAAATTATAATTGGTTCTAAAGTGCTTTAAATGTGGTATTAAAGTTTAGACACGTTACGATGCAAAGCAGAAAATTTAGCGATCTACTTTAATATGTAATAAAAGTTTCGAATGTGATCAAATTTCGCGGATACTGCGTTTGCAGTGAGATTAGTAGGTGCACATTCTGGTACTGTGAGGGTGCAAAAAAGGGATTGAAGTTAAGTAGTTATAAAAATAAGCCCGACACAACTGAAGAACTTTAAGTTTGGTATTAATATATAGTGTAAACAAGTGATTGAAATGCAAATAAAAAGTGCAATGTAGTGGTCAAAATTTTTACGTTGATTTCTAAGACGATTAACTTCTAGTTTAGACCTCCAATTGGAGGTTTTACACCCTGAACTTTTAATTTTCAGGCCGCAAAACCTCTATAAAACTCTTTTATCTAAGAATATTTTTAGGATTTTTAGATATTTTAAAAATTTGCCTATTCAGCACATTCAATAACCCCCCCCCCCCCCTTAACACACAATTCACTTTAAAGGAAGGAAAGTATTGAGAATTGACTTACAATCAGGCAATGTCCGTTGCATCACCTGCGCTGGCGGTCCTTCACCATTCTCATTGACAGCACTCACCATAAAAGTATAATTTGTGAATTTCCTCAAATTTATAACATTGTAAAATTGATGTGTCGTGTTCAGCACTTGTTCGGTTTTGTTACTAACTGGCAGCAGTACTTTGATGGCGTACGATAGGATTTCTCCATTTTGCGCTTCTAATGGCGGTTCGTTCCACGCTAAATTTATTTGCGTTGACGAGCGTGCAAAAGCGGTTAGGTTCGTGGGTGAAGCACTTGGTACTAGAAAAGAAAGACAATAATATGGTTTTAAGCCTAATTTTTAGCGTTTGCTTTTTTTACGGTCTTCGTAACCATGGTTACCTAGATGTGCCTTCTCAGCAGACACAAGACGTTTTTTACAAAACAACTTTGAAGCTTAGCAACTAGGTTAGGTATCGAATATTAACGAAATGACTCAAGTACCGTAAATTCTCTAATTTAGTGCGCCCTCTAATTAGTGCGGATGGTCTTTTTTAGTGCGGGTTTGAAATGAAGAAACCTAAGTATTTTTTCCCCTACTATCATTAGTGCGGCATGAACAAAATATCAATTATTTTTTCTGCCGCACTAAATTAGAGAATCTAGGGTAACATTATTTTATAAGAGATGTATACCTTGTGGAATTATGAAAATACTTGACGACACTACTTCGGCTAAAAAATATAAGAAAATAATTAAAGAATATATCCTGGATGCACTTCTTATTTCAATGGGATACAAATAAAATCGTCGGGGAAAAGTGACGAATTCTTTTTGTCAAGTCAGAATCAATTCAAGGAGAAAGCTTGGGTGGTTGGTTAATCATGCAATTTTCTTTCGAAGATGGTAATCTTTCGAAGAGTAAGACAATAAAAGAAAGAAATTCAAACAAATCTCCTTACAACTTGCACTACTTGGCGTGATACTTGTGCTGATAGCTAAAAAAAGTAAAAAAAGAGCGAAATAATTTTCTAGTTTGTTTAGATGTTCTCGCTTAGCCTTATCATAGTCAGTATAAAATACACTGGTCTGGCAATGTATTGATATATCTTTTTGTCAACTTTTTCTTTGTTTAAAACAAAAGCCAAATGTCAATTTGCTCACTTATTGATCACGTTACCAACATGCTCTCTTGGGATTGGTCAATTTTTTTATCACATGATCAATAAGTGAGCAAAACAAACCAATTTGCGTACGCAAGTTCAAAATGTAAACAAAAGACAAAAACAAAAGACTTCCAGACCGGGGTTTTTATACTGACTATGGCCTTATCTTAGTTCTTTTTCATATAAAAGGTTTGAATAAAAGAGGAAAAAACTTGTCTCTGTCCACAGTACATTTTGTTTGCACTAAACAAGACAAACCATATCATAATGACATTACAGTTAACAGCTCCTATTTATACTATCGACATACCAATACTTTGGTCAATAGATGATGAGATACTGTTTGTTTGGGTAGCTTCTGAAAACATCGAGCTACTGAACGAAGCCTTCATCTCTAAAAATGATAAAGAAAATAAGCATTATTACTGCCCATTCATGCCCAAAATTGCTTTAAAGGATCAAAAGGACTGTTGCAAAAAAGATTGTTTATAGTGAAATAGAATGCTTCCATATAGAAACCAGGACAGTATAACTGATTTACTTATTTGCTCCTTTCAGGTTTCTACATAGAAACGGTTTTTAGTGGCAATCTTCAGGTTGTCGTTTTAAAGAAGTTAATGAAAACTTTTATTATACCTGAGGACGACTGTTGAACCGTAGATATAGATAGTGATTCAACCAAACTCTCGGTTGATGCTTGTTTTGAAGACATGGTTTGTGTTTCAAATACACTTTCTGATGAAGATATGGATTGGGTTTCGAATACACTTTCTGTTGAAATCCCCAATGATGAGATTGGTGAGTTGCTGTAGGAGGATGGTTCGATCGATATAGAAGATTGTTGACCGAGTGAAGTTGATTGGGATACACTCCGGTTCGTTGGGATGGATACTGAAGCTGAATGAGTTTCAAAGATACTTTCGCTTGGTGAAATTGATGTTGATGAATCTAGAATTGATGTAGAAGATTGGAAGGATTCATCTACTGAAGAATATTGGGATTGAGATTCTGATGATTGTTGCATTTGGGATGAGGAAGATGATTGTGATTGCGATTCTTCTGGTGTAACAGTAGTTGTCGGAGATGATAAAAATGAAACTGATTCTTTCGGGAAAACATTAGTGGATGATGATGAAATGATTTCAGTTTGGGATTCTCTTGGTAATGCTGTTGATGAGATACTTCCTGATTGCTCGTAGTTTGAAGTACGAGATGAAATTGAAGAATCGATAGCAATGGATACGCTGTTGTAGACTAAGGGTGATGATGATTGCTGTTGATGATCGATGGATGAGGAAAACATTGATTCTGGTTGTGGTGATTTTGATTCTGACAGTGATTGATAAGCAGATGTTACTGGTGTGCGTTTCGGTTGTGTTGTAGAAATAGTTGAAAACTCTTCAATGACGAGACTGCTACTGGATTGATCAGATGTTTGGCTGGCTGAGAAGTCGCTTCTTGATGATCGACTTGGTGTTACAAAGCTAGCTCTTTTGGTAAGACTGTTTATTTCTTGGTTGATTGTTTGAGTTGGTGAAACATGGTAACTTTGTGTTGGATTTGTAGAACCATGGATGTGAGAGATGCTCGCATTTTGTTGCAATTGTGTTAATGTTGGTAATGCTTTTTCAGATGTTGCTGATGTATGTTGAGGATCTGTAGAAACATATTTAGACGTTTCAACAACAACAACGTTTTTTGTTGGAACAAATACCCATTTAATTGATGATGATGTAGGTTTTAGATTATCTGCGTTGGAAAGGGAAGATGGTGTCTCCTCGCCAGGACCTTCTTCAACTATGGATTGTTCTGTTTCTTCATTGTCTGTTGGTTCTTCGCTTCTTGCTTGACCAGCTAGAAAAAAAAAAAAAATAATGTTCAAAACTCTCTCTAAGTTTCAGATGTTAGAGAATTTGCGAGACAAAAAAAACGGAAAATAACTTTATTAACAATTATTGGATTTTCGTACTTTTTAGCAAAATAAGCATATCTTTTAAAATAAATATGGTATATACAAATAGTCGAACGTGCGCAACGCACTGGGCTCAACTTCAGAATTTTCCAATTATTCGAAGGCCCAATTGTAACATCTC
>JAUJPO010050929.1:0-15286 GCA_032270745.1 Tiaropsis multicirrata
GGGATTGGAATTCAACGAGATGTGGAACGCCTGTTTGTTCAAAGGAAAATTCAAGACCGAGCCAGACCATTAAAATATTTTTAAAAAAGTAACGTTTTTAAGCCAAAAACCGAAAGTTTTTACCTTCAATTTTTCTAATCATATTTCTTTTCGCTAGCTTTATTCTTTTTCTTCTAATTGGTTTCTTATTTGTTTCTTCTAATCATTCTAATATTAGACATATGTAATTTCCGAATTTAAATTCTCATAATTTTCTGTCTCTCAGAATACGAAAATCTTGAAATGAAATACAATTTGTTATTTTATATCTCTTCTTGGAGAACTCCCCAGCGGTTTGTGCGATGATTTGATTGGTTTTATAGTCTAAGACGAAATCTTTATCCCGAATAAACTCAAAATAATAAAAAGCCGCGCGGTCGAGAGTTTCTGTGCAGGCGAATTAACAGCGGTAGAGTGAGGGAGTTTCTCACTCTACCGCCTCGCAAATTTTTCCTTCATCAGCCTTATCTGGTAGTATTACTCAGTTACATAATTGGATTTCTTACGGACGATAACATCGTCTAGGTTTTAACTTGCCTGCCTTAAACCCGCAATTCGCAATTTATTTACACTTGGAAAAAATCTCGCCGTGTGTGTCCATTTGTTACGTTTCAGTGTTTTTGCTCCAGTGATTGGTAGCATCGTTTCGGCTTTTTGCTAACAGGAATCGCTAAGGCTGTTTTATAACGATCATTGATCATTTTTGTCATCTTTTATTACGTTCAAACTAAAATTTGAAAATGCAAAAATATAGTTATGGTAGAAAAGAACTGATAATAAATTTTCAGTGAAATATAGATTGAAACAAGACAAAACTAAACCGCAGAAATGAGCTGTAAAAAAGGGATTTAAAATGTACATGCATTAGTCTGAATACATACAAATTTTTACCCATTTCTCTTATGAGCAAAATTTAGTATGGTAATATTGCGCAGTTTGAATTCCGCAGTTTGAATTCCGCACCAAAATGACAGTTGAGAAATTAAACCAATCATATCGCATGAATTTCAACTTGCGCATAAAAAACAAAAGGGATTTTTGCCAATCAGAGAATTTTTTCAAGATCTTGAAGAAAAATCAATCCAATATGACCCGTCTACTTGGATAAGAATCGGATGTAGATGGGATCCCATCTAGTACATACACATGAAAACAAATCAAATGTAAAATATGATTGACAAAATCCAGAAAATATTAAATTGAAAATAATAACTGGCAAAAATAAAGATACATGAGAAATAAATATCGCTTACCAGATATGGCTTGCTTAAGCTGTTAAACGATGGAAATACGAAATGCACTCTAACGTCTCTAAGCTAGAAATTTGTATCGTGTCAAACTAAAAACAAAGATAGAACATCCTTACCATTGAAATGAATTTGATAAAATGATGAATGTAAAGAAACACAGCAAACAGAAAAATTACACTAATGTATAAAATGAAAGTAATAAAATTTAACAATTAAAATAGACGATTTTATCGTCCGTTAAATATTAATAAATCGGGAAAATGTGTCGCTGAGTCAGGACGCCGTACAAGGCTGAAAGAAAAAATTAGCGCGGCGGTAGAGTTGAAAAGAAACTTCCTAAATACCCGTGACAATTTTCTTTTGCGCGGTCGCAAAATTTTCTTATTTTCTGATTTCATCGATTAAAGATTTTGTCTTAGACGGTCGAATCGTCTACAATTAAAATATCAAAAGAATTTACGGAAGCGAATTCAGAAAAAAAAGTTCATGTCATATATTATGTAATAAACATTTTCCTTTTCCGGCGCGGCCGTCGACGGTTTGCCTTGGATGGAACCGAGGGTGATCCTTCTGATTGGTTGCTTCGTTTCGGGTAAAAATCGCTAGCGAAAAACGCACCAGAAAACGGCTTCAGACGTTTCCGAGTATAATATAAATATATAGTATAATATACAAACAGAAAAAACATAACGTGTATGGTTGAAATTTTCGACGATAGTCTTTTTCAAGTTCAATTATATGTTTTTTCTATATGTATATTTTATTCAACACCACCTTCTTATGCTCATCACCTTATTACGTTCATTGATATAATATATTATATACATGCTACTCTTGTCATTAAATCTCTCCGTCATCCATCATTCGGGACTTTCAATCTATGAAGACTTATTTATATCCCCATAGTTCTTGTTGGCTATCTCATAATTCCATCCTTCTCAAAATGTGTACAAGTAGCAAAATACTACACTCTTTTTATTTTATAAGAACCAGTAAATTTCGGCTGAGGCTCAAATGTTCTTCCCTTGGTCTAAGCTTTTATTAGGAAAATTCCCAAGAAAAGATTCTTATAGAAAAAAGAATTTATAAGCACTGCCTTGTTCAGGAAAACGAAACAATTTAAAAACAAAGAGCAAAGTAGATATATTTTACGAGGAGTGGGCAAACATATTGTTAAAAACATGGCTTCATAAAAAGAGGGAAACATTTATCGATATTTGCTTTTTGTTGAACAAGAGGACTTAGCACTTGCTTATTATTTTTTTTCTACATTTCTTGTTTTAACTTTTCCTTTCTGGTTTTCTACGTATATACTTTTTGAATTGCGAGATGTTGGTTCTACTACAAAACTGGACAAGAAAAAAAACATTAAATTTGAATCATTTTTTGAGTAGAAGTTTTGGACGGTAACGTTTTCTTTATTAATATATTTCATTCTAACATGATGCAGCAGAAAACTTTGGTTTTCAATATTATGTAAGCTCCGTATAAACTTTACAAAGCTTGAATCTGTCTTGACATACTTGTATTTTCTTTCATGTGAAATGTTTTGTTGAAGTAAACATATTTTGGTATACAGTTGACTCGCTCTAATTCGAATCTCTACTATTCGATCAAAATAAAAGTCACCGTCAAGAGACTTTCTACTATTCGAATCTCTTTATAATTCGAAAAAAAGTTTTCCCCCCCCCTTGGGATTCGAATTAGAGCGAGTCAACTGTATTATGAGGAATTATACCATGGTATAGCGATATATTGATATACTTCGGTTTCGTTAAGGTTCACCCCCGGGAGTGCCTAGGAAAGGTCGGGTACGGGGGACGTGCTGCCCAGGGGAGGGGAGGGGTACTACCTTTGCCGGCCGACGGGGTGTGCCGCTGGGGTTCGAAAAAGGGACCCTACGTGGGACTCAAAATTCGCGAAAAAGGGACCCTGAATAGGACTGAAGTGCCAAAAATATCTCAAAATTTTCTACTTTTTCTCAAAATTTTCTACTCTTTCCCAAAAAGGCACCCTATGAGGGACAGACCTTTGTATTTTCGTTTTTTTTGAGACCCTGAATGGAACTCTAGATAGCTAAAATAGAGACCCTGGCCTGAATGGGTTTTTTAACGTCTTTACAATGTTTTAACTTTGAAAAGACGTTTAAAGAAGGTTAAAAAACGTTGCCGGGGAGTTAAAACAGATCTATGAAAGAAAAATTACATATTATAAAACAGGTTGTCAGATAAACTGGATCAAGTCACCCTTAAAATAATTTTTCTCTATCTTTATATGATAGCCAAAGAACACGCTAGTAACAGCTTTTCTTCAATCGTCATGCAATAATTCAAAGTAGAAAAAACTACGATTTACATATATATTTACGTAGAAAAGTCAGAATCTGGTCAAGTTATTCATGCGTTTGCTTTTAAAGCATCTTACCCTAAAGAGACCTTTCTTGCATTTAGGATAATAATAATACATAAAAATATACAACTCTTCGTAGCAAGGAAGTAAAGTAAGAGAAAGAAATTTTTAAATTGGTATTTTTTCAATGTTTCCCATGCATACTTAAATGTTTATAATTTTCGGGGCATTTGGAATTGGCATTTGGAAAAGACATAAGTATAAAATTTCCGATGGATTGGTAAAATTTCAGTGGGATATACAAAGAGAGATAAATCTAGTGGGGAGATCAAAATCAGAATTGGGAATACAAAATTTGTGTTCAAAATATGCGTATGAGGCGACACGTTTTAGCAGATTAAATTTTAGTGAGGATATTTAAATTTCTGTGTTTTTCCACACCATATGGCACTTGAATTTCTGGCGAACTAAAGATGATTTACTGGGACTATAGCACCGTATGTTGAAAGCGACTGTCACCATACAAACGACGGTTGTAATTACGGAAGTACAATCAATCCCTTACCATAATTAAATGATGCTATTAGGCTAAGTCATTATTAAACATCAGGTTATTTGTTAGATTGGTTATTTTTTTCTTTTCTGTTATTGCTTTATTCCCATAACGACTATAAACAATGTTTTAAAGCTTTCGAATGGTTGGCTAGCTAATAAATTTTATTAATCTTGTCATCTCAGTAGATACCATAAACGCTTTCGTCTGGTGACGTCTTTTGATCCAATATGTTAGTTGTACGTGCTTTGGAATAAGGTTGGTTTTCGTCATCTTGAGACCTGTTTAGTGAAGAAAACGTTCTTCTCGAGTCTCGATATTTCAAAGGAAAAACAATTTCAAATTCAGAAGTGGCGGATACAGAAGGTTTTCAAATATTTTGACAGAGGGTGTTGCTTTGGCTCATATCCCTTATTTGAGAGTCCGTATCCACCACTGCAAATTCTTTTAGAAGGTTTAGGAAAAAGGTAATTTTGTTGGACCATTGGCATTGATGATACGCAGTTTTGGATTACAAACATAAATACATAATGCATTTTGACGAAAGCAGTGATTTTTTTCGTCATCTTTTAAATACAAGTCGGTAATAACAATGCACCGTGTATTACCGTTTGCATAGAAAATATTCTTTGAAACAAAAAACGTATAATTAGAAAACTATGGTAACATGTTCGTTGTATCCTTTTATCCTTTGCTCTTGTGGTAATACATTTAATTTGATCTTGCCAAAATACATTAGCGACAGTAATTAGTTTTTGAAATGGGGAGAGAAAAGATTGTAATATTCAATTTGTTATTGATGATTGTCAAGTCAAAGTCAAGTGTATTGGAAATACTGCGACCGTTTACAGGAGAGAAATTCAGAGAAAATAAGTGCTTTTTTTTTAGTGAAGAGGTGGTTGTAAAAACGTTGACATTTGAACTTCTGTCTTTAAGATTATATGGTTTTATATAATGATTTTTAACATTAGATTAACAGGTCGCGTGTTTTAGTTATCATAGTTACTTACAAAGAAATATTGTAGTACTGTCTTTTTAGTTGAGACACTAAAAGCTGAGTTCAAAATCTCAAGATTTATTACAACTTCAAATCATGAAAATATTCGTCCTGATAATAAAGTTTTAATCAGATAATAACGTTCCGCCTTACTGCCTTGGATAAGAAAATTGACACTTTCTTAATCTTAAACTGTTCATTTTATAGAGAAATTTATATTTAAAAATCAAAATGTCACTGAGAGACTTAGCAATGGAGCTGTTTTGTCAGTTTGACGATGAAAATAAAGGCTTTATCACGCAAGACCAGCTTCTAAATGGCAGCAGCAAAGACGGTTTGTTTTCAGAATTCTCTGAAGGTCAAATCTTATCCATTTTCGAGCTTCTAGACAAAGAAAATAAAGGCGTGATAACGCTGAGTGATTTCACAGATGCATTTGTGACCGATACAAACGAAGGACCCAACGAGGAGGATCAGTATTATCACCAGAACCAAATGGGTTCAATGCAGACATATTCTTCGTTGCTAGGAGATGGTGAGGACGAAATCTACGCACGTTCTCCGTCACCATCGTCGGTTCAAGTTTACAGTTATGGTTCTATGGAGTCTTTGGCAGGTTATGCTGAAGAATCGATACAAAAAAGAAATTCAATTTCCTGCCAGAGTGATGAGGATTGGTGGGGTGAGTTTACCACAAGACATCGCGTTGAAGAATCACTGAATCTCTCCATCGCTACTGGCAACCGTAAACGAACTGACTCTTTACCTTCTATAATGGATCCACTGATCTTGAAAAGAACTAAAAAGAATCTGCTGAACTCTAAACGATGGGTATCAGTCGATCAGGGAATAGATCAAACGTTTACAGCTACCAATGGGTTGAACCACAGATTCGAAGAGAACAATAATCTCAAGAATAAGCGTTTGAACGGCTTCACCAGAAGTGATTCCAGAATTGATAAGATACTTGTACCCTTGAAGAAACTTAGTAAACATTTATCAAACTCCAAAAATGAACTTTGGATAAATAAAGAGAAACGCGTTCGGAAGAAACGGAAAGGCACTTCGTTTTTTGGCTCAAGAGATTCCGTTTTATCGAGTATCAGGTGCAGTAGTTGTGCAAGCCTACGAAGTAACGATAAGTATTATTCCTCCAATGAAGACATTTCGTTCAATAAAAGTCATCAATCACACTATAATAACAGACGGAAAAGATCGACCCATGCGCATAGTAATTTGCTTCAAGTTCAAAAGCCATTTTACATGAAACAATCTTCGTATGAGCATCTATGCTCTGATATCGACTGCAGCGACAACGAATCAGCTTTAAGCAAACGTAATAGTTATTTATCACGTGATAGTTTATTGTCCAATCAAAATGGAGGATTTTACCTTTCGTGTGATAATGTGTCATCACCTATTGTGGACGTGTCTGTGGAGAGTTGGGAATCTTTCTTGAGAGGAATTGGAGGTGTTTCATTGTTTGCTGGGTAAGAATTCTTTCCGATACACACGTGATGTTTTTTCAACATTCTTTCAACGTCCGATAAATGTTCTATTTCACTATATGAAATGATAGGCTTTGACTCTCCTATGCTTCAATCAGCCTTACTTTGCAAAAATAAAACAGCTCTAGCGAGTAGTATTTCTTTTAGATTAGTTAAATCGGTTTATTGCTGATTACTTAACATAACTGACGAAAAAGAAAAATCTGGCATGAGAAAAATGCCTGATGTCTTTCAGTGAATTTTCTCATGTCATACCAAGTCAAAAAAGCAAAAAAATCATAGCAGAAGTAAAAATTATCTTTTATATTCTAAAATCACAAATCCAGATTTTTTTAAATTGATTGAATGATTTTATTGGATGACCTTGGGCCCGTGGGTTACGTGGGTTCGTGGGTCACGTGAAACTTTTTTATGTGGGTCCCACTTTTTGTTACGTGGGTCCAAATCTTTTTTATTACTCGTTTTCAATTGTTTTACGTGATAAACCAAAATTGGGTAGCTAATTTCTATTTCCCAATCATGATTTCCATTCCATCAGGCATCAAACAGTCAAAATTATCACAGGAGAAAAGATTATTCAAAACTTATAAATTTGGAAAATGAAAACTTTTCTCTTTTCATTCTTTTGTAAAAACGAGCGTAAAAAAGAAACAGGTGAGAAGGCGAAACATGATGCAAATTTTTTTCGGCTGGATATGTTCTTACTTTTCAACTATTTTCAGCCTTACAGTTCTAATTATAAATGAGTTCAAAAACAAAGAATGCATTGTGTCTCTAGATAACCTAGGCTCCATCATAATTTCCTTCGTTCAGAGCGTATTGTGTAGGTTATAGATAACCCTAATAACCCCAATAACCCCTGCATGTACAGAATGTTGTTTTAAAGCCTAAACATCAGAATATATTATTTGGACGTTGAAACATTGCTGAAATAATACTGTTTGTCTTGGACACCTTTTATTAAAACGTTAAAAAATCCTTCTTTGCAGTAGATATTTTTTTCTTAATTTCAGGCTTGGCACGTTCTTAAAACGTTTTTAAATTTTGAGCAAATCTCAGCCTCAATGTTCTTATAAAGGCCTATAAAGGCCTGTTCTTATTAAAAAAACCTGTTTTGATGCAATTAACAATATCCTATTAAAAGTCCAGGGGGAATTTTAGTGATTTTTAGTGGGAGTAAAAAGTAAAAAGGTTACACATCTTCTTTCGCAATGGTGTCACTCTGACATGGTTACGTCATTACTGTTCTAATTTTGACGTTATTTTCGTTATTTGAGTTTCAATTTTTGTAGGTATAATATAAGGTCTTTTTTTACGTCGTTGATCAGCAAGTTAAAAAATGACTGTTGGACCTATTATAAGGCAAACAGAACACATTTTTGTTTTTCTTTATGGCTTCAGAACATAACATGTCAATTTTTCACTTCCATTCGCATAATAGTATTTTCGTTTAATTTTTACCCAATTTTTACCCAATTTTTACCCGGTAAAAGAAATTGGAAACACGTAAAAAAAATTGGACCCACCTAAAAAAATTTTGGACCCACGTAAAAATATTTTGGACCCACGTAAAAAAGAATTTGACCCACGTAAAAGAAATTTCGACCCACGTAAAAAAAGATTCGACCAACGGACCTAGGAACCCACGAACCCACGTAATCCACGGGCCCACGACACCCACGCGACCCACGTAATTTAACAGACTCCCTTGGATCTTGATATGCGGCTTGGGTCACTTACTTTTCAATCTATAAACTAAGCATCTCATAAGACGTAAATAGCACTCTTACACAATGTAATAGAATCATAACTATTTCACAAAAAGGATGTATTAAAAGGTCATTTAAAACAGTGTAGGCACGCTGTCTATCTCCTGTATATAATATACGTTTTGTATCCAAGAAACTGCTTGGGCGTCAAATAATGTTCATTAGAGCAGTATTATTTTTGAATGATTTGACTTTATTAAAGCATCTGGGAAGTCCTAATCACCCTCGTAACGAGTAAAGGCGGGTTGTTGTATTTTCGTTGTTGATAACGTGCTATATTCATTTCATGAATCGTCTCATTTTGAATGTTGATATGCTTCATTAAATGATCGCCAGGCGTATAGCAGGCGCAAAAGTTGTATCGTCAGAATATAATTAGGGCGTTGAAACAACGTTGGAACGATGTTGTGTGTCTGCTGGCATATCACCTTTTTAATTTCTGAAAAAACCCTCAAAAATGCCCTAACAAGTTATCTCATAAATCTAATCATTATAGAATTATAGAATTGGCAGCACTAAAAAAATAAGATTACCGTAAAGCCATACTGTGGTTCTTCAAATCGGTGACAGGTCTTTAATTAGCATGGTCATCTAGATTTGATGACGTCGTAAATTTCCCGTTAGGTAATCTCCAATTAACCATCAAAAACAAAATCTTTTAAAAATTTACTCAGACTAACCGCATGACATTAGAAATACTTTGATTGATTGAACAAACACTGTTACCATGGAAACGCAATCAAGCTTGACAAGGAAAACCTTTCTCAGATTCAAATTGCTTAGCAGGCACGGAACGTTGTTTTGACCTCCTAACAACGTTGTTTCAACGTCAGGATGAAGTAACGTTGTATATGTCTGCTATGCGGATCGTTAAAATTACCGCAGTCCAAATACGTCCCCCAGTCTTTTTTTAACCCTTTAACACCGCAGTACCTTTGAAAAAAGTGAATTTTTTTACATAAAATTCAAACTTCAAATGGCCGTTAAAGCTTATACCATTTTCATACTCTTTCTAAAATCATTCGGTTTATATGCATTAAAATGAAGTGCTTTTGAGCTATAGCCAAATAACTTGGCTGTGGTAAAACCACTTTTCCAGGACGCATATATGCGTCCTTCAGGCTCTAGGGTTAAAACTCGACGTATTGCATTTATAAAACAAACTTAAGTTTAATTTCCTTCTCTCCTCTCCCAGCTTTTCGAAGAGTTCAAATCAAATCAAAGTTCACAGGTCAACATGTTTTCATATTTCTTTCTCCATATAACAGAAACACGAAACTACGTTACCTATGGAAACAAATCAATTCTTATCAACATGATTTACTGTTCAACTTTGAAGATTTTTTGAAAGGAGTGGTAGAAGAACACAAAACGGTATTGACCAAATGCCAAGACGTTGAATCCACTCTTCACTCGTGAGTCTCCTTTTCATAAAACACCCCTGTCTCTTCTGTGCCCCAGTGTGTACCACTTCGGTTTCTTGCTTTAAAAACACTCTGTGTAAACAAATCACGAAAAAAGGGCGGTTCATGGGTGGAGGGCGGAAAAACCGATCACTGGAGAAAAATGAAGAAAATAAGAAGAAAGCGCACCGTTTTAAGAAAAATTTCTTTTAAAAAGAAATTTCTTAAAATTGTTGCTGTACATGTAAAAACCAGGACAGAATGACAATCTTTTCAAACAGACCCCTCATCGGAAAAATATTAGTCGGAAAAACTTTAGCCACCTCCAAACCTTTTTAAGTTACTTTTGTCCAACGTAATAGTTAAAAACATTTTGAAGTCTAATTAAGTTAAGTCGGACAAAATTGTTAGTCGGTCGGACAAAATTGTCGCTTTTATTCGTTTTTTCCGATAAGGTATGCTCGCTGGTTTACTGTATAGAGAAGCTTCCGACAATAAACTTTTCAATATTTGATAATTAAAGTCGTCACTTTAATATTTTCAATCTACCTGTGTAAATAAAATTTTCAGGGAGAGGTAATATTACAACACTTTAATTTTTAGAAAAATCGAACAACATGAAAAGGCCATCGACAGCGTTTACGAAGAACTAGAAAGAACGTTATCCAAAGAACTTTCACATCAAGAAAAACAGGTATTGCTTAAACATTCTTTTTTCAATAAGAACAATTTCATAAAAACATCGAGCCTTAAATTTGATAGTAAATTAAACCAAAACCTATGAAGGAACTGACAATTTGAGAATAGGAATTTTATATATTTAAAGAAAAAATACACAATAACGGTGGGGAATTTGAGAAAAATGAGCCATTCACGAAAAAGGATGAAAAAATGCATGCAACGTATGCCTATTAAAACCCCCTCCTCCGGGATAACAGATAATGTTCTACATCCAAGTAGACATATGACGTCTTTTTTCAGCGTTGTTTCAATGCCTGCTGGGGTCTGTTATTTATACAAGGAATTAAAACTCTTTCTGAATAACTTATAGAGCCTCTTTCTTCTTCTTTATAGTTTATGGACAGAGAAGACAGTATCCGTTCAGAATACAAACGTGCTTTGGATCTGAAAGAAGCAACGTGTCAAGAAAACCTAAAGTTTGTGACAGAAATTACCGAAAAATATCATCATTGCAAACATGACTTGTTTACTCTGCAGGAAGTGAAGTCTAAGGTAACCAACTTATTCTTCTGAGAATTTCAAAAATCTATATTTCTTCCACTTGAATCAGAATCAGTTTTTACCATTTTCTCTCGTGGGTATCAGAGAGCAGAAGGGACAGAGAGAGTTTTGATTTCCATTAAGGAATATGGATAAAAACAATTACATTCCTCATCAAAGTTTCAAAATTTTCTTCTGTATCCACCACAGGGATATTACATTACATTACATTAAATTACAGTTGTTGATAAGTAATGGAAAAGTTGATTTCTAGTCATGGGAGCTTAAGCAGTTTTTCCAAGAGAGACTATAACAGGTAATCCTTGAAACTAAATTTAACAACCCGCTTCTACAGTACTTAATGTTACTATTATAGAATGAAGCTTTACATCATCAAACTGTCGAAGAGCATCTACAAATATCTTCACACATGGAAAATGTGGCACAAGAGAATAAAGTATTGAAAGACCAACTGAAACAAGTGCTCGATCAAAACCGCGACTTTCAAGAATACATTAGTGACATGTCAAACACAGTTAAAAATGAAAAGGAAAAATACCAAAGGTTTGAATAGCTATATTCCTTTACTTCTACTTGGGTTCGTGCTTATATGCCCTGCGGTATGCATGTATTACTTGGAAATTCTTTGGTTGTGTGAATAGATCTCAAATAGATGGACCTTATTTCCCCGTTTTACGTGAATTTCGAATCAGGCTGAGATTATATTTCAGGGACTTTCAACGATATTTGGTGAGGGGCATCAGATAACCATAAAATTACAAATTAGGCTGCACATTTTCGCCATTTTAATTTAAGGTGGAAAACTACTGGAAGATTTTGTTGTTCAAGTCAAAGGTGACTTTTTAACTTTCGTCTCTTTTTGTCTCATTTTTCAGTTTCGTCCGAAAATACGAAGACCTCCTTGAAGAGAAAGAATTCTTGGAAGCCAATATTTCAAACTTGTCATGGGAAAATTTGGAACTAAGGTAAGCAGAAAACAATGTATAGTGTTGCAGATTGAGTATATCTCTTTTGAATTCTTGAAATTTGAAATATCTTATCTTTTCAAATGTCAGGAATATGAACAACTCCATCAAGCAGAAACCGGAAGACATGAGTTTAAATGCCAGCATCAACAGTAACATGCCTGACCTGTTATCCCCGATAAAAGAACGTGCAAATGACATCATTATGACGTCATCACCTCGTGCAAGAAAAGCACCAATCAGAAAAAAGAAGAAACTTCATTTGATGTCTTTGCAAGAAGAAATGGAAGAACGTGAATTCGAAGAAGCGCTGAATAAGAATAATTCAGAAGATGTGTTTCGCGATTTGGCGCCCGATGAGGACACAACTCATCTCAACAAAACGCTGCAAGAGGAATTGCAAGAAGAAAACGGAGATATTACTGTTGGGCAAGAGGTTTTTGAGGATGACGAGATAAGTTTCATGTTGAGAGATGAGGAACGAAAAAAATCAACAAGTTCAATCATTTCACTTCGAACGAATGGTGTTGTGTACAGCGAAAAGGTAAGCCTCCGAGTTCATATATAAAACCTGTCAATTCTCCACTCTTCTCAACCCGTTATCTATTTATCCGTTATTAGCGAGGTTACGCAAGGGGGCTATTTTAAGTCATGAAATGTTCGACTTGGATAGGTATATAATCCAGCCCAGCAAAATCTTTATGCGTATAATCCTTAATAGGTTTTATACAGGTCCATGTCTTATATTTCATGTTGTAAATAGTCCCCACATAACCTCTCTCTTGTTAAATATAGAAAAAAGCTTTGACATTTTTATTATAATATTACACACTTGTAGTGCATTAAAAACCTCAGTGTTGTATTTGAGGCTCCAGTGTTGTAACTTGAAACGACCTCGGTCCATACTGAACTAGATTTTGTAACAATGACTTTTATCCTTCCCAGTGTGCACCTATGATTCGATTTGCAACTGACATTCAATCCAACTTCAAAGTCATCTTCTGTGGTGACGCAACTGTTGGCAAATCAAGTATAATTGAACGAATTTGTTTTGATACCTTCAATGAAGATCGAGAACAGACAATGCAGATCGATTCATATTCGAAAAGTGTCCCACATGGACAGAATATTGTCAATTTATCCATCTGGGATACTCTAGGGCAGGAAAGGTAAAACATTTCAACCATTCCTAAAAATCAATCACTTCCTATGCAAATACGCATTACGGTATATACCATATAGTACTCAGTGTGTTCAAAAAAATATCTGAAAAGGTTTTGATCCTATTTTCTACCCATAGTGCAGGCTAGTTGTGTCAGAAATCATAACAATTGTGCACGATGTGATAGAAGCATGAAACTTTGCACATGGGTAGTTTAGAGGTCAAAGTTAGATTTAAATCTCAGACCCAAAAAACAAACACCTGTTTTGTGTATTTTACAGACCAGAATGGGATCTCAGGCTAAAATTACATTTTCTTGGTCCAAAGCATATTATGTTATATACCGTTGGAAAGCATTTTTAATGCCGATTTTTTTTAATTATAACAATTTGTATTTGAGGTGTTATTATTAACGGATTCAGGCGCAATGTATATAGTTTTGAAACATCAAAGCCTAACCCTATACAGTTAAACTTGTGTAATTCAAATAATTCCCACGGGACCAGAACATTTGTTTGATTAAATGTGATTAAATTTGATTAAATTGGACGAGGCCGAATTTGTTCGAACTGTACGAGTTTGTTCGAACTGTACGAGTTTGTTCGAACTGTACGAGTTTGTTCGAACTGTACGAGTTTGTTCAAACTGTACGAGTTCGAATAACATGAGTTAAACTGTAACTTATTTTCATTAAAAGGTTCAGCAGTATACCTCGATCGTACTATCGGAAATCAGACATTGTCCTATTAGGATATGATATCACCAATGAAAACTCCTTCTCCAACTTGGAAACCTGGTTGCAAGATATCAAGGTATGCAAATATATCATATTTATTGTAAATCTAGGGGGTAAAAAATAATGTTATTTTTGAGAAAAAAATCCAAACAGAACCCCCGGGAGAAAATGCTTTGTAGATAAAAGTCGCTAGCGAAACCAAACACGCTTCAGATAAATACGAGTAACATTATATAGATTCATTAAGTAATTATTTCTATGGAAACACTCAAAAAGCCCTGATGTTTGCCACTATTTTTATTGTTTAAAATTCAAAACTGGTGGCAAACTATCCGCACCCTTTTGGGTGTTTCCGTATAAGAAATTACGTAATGCATATATCACGAATGAGCCTGAAAACTACTTTTGCTGCCTTGGACAATCAGAAAAAAAAGTTAACCACGACGTCTAAAGGTTAAAGAAATTGCGCAACAAGCTTAAATTTTCATGCAAATGATATGATAGAAGAAGGTCGAACCTAAATTTTGAGGTATTTAGTAATAACGTGTTTTTGGACTTTTTTTATAAATGAGTTTTTACTGAAACCAAATTTTTTGAAGTGAAACAAAAATTTATATAAAATTATTTAAAACCGTCAAAGAGTTAATTAAATTTTTGATGAAGCGCCAATAATCAAGATATGATTGATGATGTAGACGGGTATTTTTCTTCTATTTGCTTCTCCGTAAAAAAAGCTTCAGTATAACCACTCTAGCAGTCAATTTACAAATCTATCTCAAATTCATTTGGTTCTTTTATAGGAATATACAGATGACAACATCTTGGTTATAATAATAGGAAATAAATTGGATAGGAACCAAGACCGAAGAATACCCAGTGAAAAGGCAGAACTCTATGCCAAGGTAAAGCTCCTCTCTTCTGATTTCTGAATTAGTGATCTGTCTCATACACAATCCTACTGGCAATTAATCTGATGGCATATTCCAGAACTAACGAACAAAGACTTTCAAACATGCAAATTTCGAAATTAGCACACTGTCCCAGCAGCACGTTCACGCACTTCTTCACGAACACAATGACAACGACAATCGGGGACACGGCAACAATTTTCGTTTGATTGCAACAAAAACGTGTTTTATTGCGATGTATGTATGTATGTATATATTTCTTTAAAGTTAATGGTTTACAAAAATAGCATTTATGCTAATAAAGATCAACTCTTAATTACAGTTTAAAAAATCAATCGATAAAGCCAACACCTTGAATGTACGTTCGGCAATTCCTACAAGGGCATGGAGATGGTCTCCACTGCT